>JAEQBH010003337.1:0-190571 GCA_016808115.1 Tetrastigma voinierianum | reverse complement strand
GGGAACCTCGGAACGGCATCGGTAGTGAACCTCGGAACACTACCGGCTAAGATAGTGCAGTGGCGAACCACAGCGGGATCTCTATAAACATAATGGAACGGAACCAAAATGCCGGTGATGGAACCTCGGAACCAACACCTCATCGCCATGTACTAAATCGTAGCTCATTGTATACCGAAGATAATGCGAGAGAGCGACTCACTATATATTATAGATCTAACCCCGATTGTAGACGGGCAATATAGTTAGTCATAATATCCCTTAACCTTGCCATGCACAATAAATACATCGGCCGGAAAGCGGTTGTGACATCCCAGGGGTTTTGCTAAACCGGGCCAAACCATTTCTTGTCACGGGGAGTGAACTTTTACTGGCGAGTATAACACTTGGGAGGTGAAATCTTTTATAAATCTATATTTTCAAAGCACTTTACAAACTTGTACTTTAAACACTTTGGTTTTAGAAAATGATTTTGAGTACTCACTTATTTCTCGACTAATTTCTTACAATTCTTGTCGAGCACTCTAGATTCGTCGGATGCTCAAATCGCCTACAATCCACTCTGAAATCTGAAAATGCCCTCAGGTTCAACGTTTTAACCATAAAACATACAGGGGGCTTTCAAGCGACTATATCGAGCGAACCGATTCTAACAAAACTTTATGTGTTAGTCCCATTCGATAAGGACACTCGGTAATATGATGTGAAGTTGCCAAAATGTCCTACATTAAATGCCCTATAAAACTATCTGTTTTAGCAAACTTTTGACTCGAGGACTTTCAGTGCAAAAATACCGAAACATTCCTGAAAATTCTATCCGACTTGTCTGACTACACTCTTGAAATTTCAACCCAAACTGTCAGAAAAAAAACCCCAAATTCAGCCTTGACTGTCCTAACACAGTCCCAAAAATTCCTAAAAATTCTAAACTCAGTCTAAGAATTTTGGAATTTGAAGTTCCCAGTAACTCACCAGGTCTCTAAAAAAGAATTTCAGCCATTATATAACATTTAAGCTCGAGCGAGGAAATAGCACAAGTGAACAAATTTTCTACCTTTTAAGTTTGACAAAAGGCTAAGATATTGGTACCTATGCGTAGCTCTCTTCGTGTAGTGCAACTTTATACGTTTAGGCAATCCTACGGTCCAATTCAGTAAATGCGAAAGAAACAAGGAGAAAATAAAAAGAAAAAATCGTTTTCTCTCTCTCTCCAATTCGTCTCCACTGTCCGTCCCACGCCCTACGTTTTTTATTTTTATCCTTTTTTTTTTTTTTCATTATTCTTTTTCTTTAATTATTATTATTATTATTTAGATAACTAATTTCTATTGTCTCATTCGGGTTCGTTTTTGTCCCGAAAATTTTTATTTCTTTTCAGTTCACTTATTTTAAATGAACTTTAACTCAGCATTTTCGAACCGAGATTTTGTAAAAATCTAGATTACCAAGTCCATGGCAATTTATCACCCGAGAAATTAAGTAAAATATTATAAGCGTCTCGAGTGACGAAATTTTAAGGTCCTAGATTTCGCCAAGGCGAATTTAACGGCCTTGATGTTTAGGTCATCAGGGTCTAGAGAATTTTCTGAAGCTTCCACGAACCATTTTGATAATTTATTATTATTGTTATCCTTTTAAAAAATTCCATACTTGGAATTTCACCCCTCTACTTTCATGGTACCCAAAGTGCCTATTTTTGAAAACTTTATAATTTCACCCTTAAAACAACTTTCAAAAATTCTATTATGACACTAAAATAATTAAGGAAGCCCTTGGTGCATATATGCGACCCTACGGTTACACATACCGTACACCCTCTCGGGACCGGGCGTTACAGCAAGGGTAACAAGTGGGGCCCATAACTTAAACTTAACTTGTGGGCAAAGAAATAGAGCTAGGGCTTAAGAATAGGGCATTTCACGTTTGGAAGGAGAGAAAAGTGAAAGAGAAGAGAGAAGATCTACCTTCTCTCTACGATCTACGGAGATCGGGTGCTCCGGTTTCGTCGGGCCAAGGTTTAAAGTTCATCTACACGCGACGAGGGCTACGCGTGGATATGAGAAACAAGAGATTTCGCTGAGGATCCAAGCGAGGAGTTCAGGGAAATCGAAGGTGTCAGGTACAGGTCATGTGCAAGCGGACATCGCTCCTTAGAGATCAGGATTAAGAAGAAAGCTGGACTGTGGCTTTGATACATCTTTTGTATATGTATTAGAATACTTCGTTTTAATATGTATGTTTGGTATTATGTGTAAGAGTGATGTACTCTAACTCTTACGGACTGTGTGAAGTTATATTTTTGTATATTTATGAATTAAATATGCAGGAATGGGTCTCGATGAATGAGACATGTAGTGTTGCAAAGGGACACGGATATCCATAGGTTTTAGGTTGGCCAGTTTGTCATGAGACCCTTGGGATTTGGGGCATCACAGCTTGGTATCAGAGCATAGGTATACGAATACCTAAGGCTTGTTGGGCATGAGTCTAGGACATGTTGTTAAGGTATTGAGCTTAGGTATACTACTACCCGTGGCTTAGTGTTCGGTACGAGCATCACAACTTGGTATAGCTTAGTGTTGGAGATTGGGTTAGAATTGTAAACCCCTAGTTTCTATCTATAATCTCTTAGTGTTAAAAGATGGATTAGAAAGGTAAAATAAATCTCTACATTAGATTAATTGAATCTCATGGCGTTAGAGAATTATCAATTTAAGGTTGACGATTAGTAATACGCCCCCGTTTTGAGAGAGTATACGGTACATGATCTTTGTAGGGCGTATAAAGAACACTAGGAGTGTCCCAATGTAATATTTTGGAGATTAAATTAGGAAATGATAAATTCTGAACCAGATTTTTGGTCTTATCTGAGGTCTGATGTAATAGACCATAAAGGACATGTAAGTCATAAAAAAAAAAGAAGTAGAATGGGCCATAATAGAAATAAAACAAGTTACAATTGCAATATTAAAATTAAGGACCAGCACCAAATTGGGAAAATTTTGAGGCTATAAATAGCCATATGAGACAAACCAAAATCAGATTTTTGGTCTCATTTGGTTAGAGCGAATCGTAGGAGGAGGAGAATGGGGAAGAAAGACGAGGAAGAGGAAGAGGAGGAAGAAGAAGATGAAGACAGCCCCTTTCCAGCCCATCCAAGCCTTAAATCTTCTCTTTAAACCCTCTCCCAAGTCCCTCTCAACTCTCTAAGTCAAGAACCAAGTAAGAAATTGGCTCATTCTCCTTTTCTTTCTTGGAATTTCGGCAGGTGTTGCTGAATTTCTTTTGCGGAATTTTGTTGTATCTTGTTGGGGTTTTGCACTAGAAATGGTGTCAAAACCTAAGTGATTGTTATATAACCTTAGAGGATGTGTTTGTGGGTGTAAATGGTAGATTAGGGTTTGATTATGAGCTGTTATGAAGCAGAATCATCGAAGCTTGAAAATTTGTTTTTCACACACAACTGGTTGATGAAAGTTTTGAGTGAATTGTTAGTGTTCAAATGAACAAGTAATGTTTATGTGTGTGTTATGACCATATTAGACAGTAAATAAGCTCTGAAATTTAGAGGTTTTGAAACCAAGTTTGAGCATAAAATAAATAAAAAAATAAATAAATAAAACAAAGGAGAATGTTGGTTTTAGAAAAATTGCTGTCCAAAATTTTGCTTAAGACCCCTGTTTTGTTTTGGAAATAAAGGTAAGTTAGAATCATCCAAATGAATTGATTCTAATTAGTAAAAAGAACCATAAGAATGGGGCTACAAATGTATAGAAGGGACCAAGAGCAAATTGTTGCTCTGGCTCTAAATATGAATTGAAAAGGTGAACTTGTGTAGCTCACTGATTTTATACGTTAAGGTATGGTTGTAGTGTTTTGGTCATAAGTGGAGTTCACTCCTTCAAAATTGAGTGATTCAAATTTTGAATTAAAATAGACTTCCTAGGGAATAAGTTAGATGAAGGAAGTTCAAGCAAATTTTAACCACTAGAGTGCTTGATATTTCCAAATGGGTATGTGCGAGATGCAGTATGCCAATTTGAGTAATACGGATATAAAAATACAATACTTTAGTTTGGTGATCCAAATTGGGTGATTCTAATTGGAGAAGAAACTTAGAACCATAGCTTCAAATGGTGAAGAGCAAAAGACAATTGGAGTGTGGTAGAAGGTGATATAAAGTGAGCGAGTAGGAAGAAGAACGAAGGAAAGCGGAGCCGACGGCGTGCTACCACTGCTACATTATGTTTATCTGTTTTGTGTAAAAATATAATTTTTCGTTCCAAGCCTTTAGAAATTAAACGGACCGCGTGGGGTGATCCCTAAGGGTCAAAAACTAAAACTTTTAAATAAAAATCGGGATTAGAGAGTCTCGGTTGAGTAGAAACAAGTTATGAGGATATATAGAGAAAAATTGTCTTAATTGAGATTCTTGACCTTATAGTTGAGAATTGAAATTTTTTTCACTAGTAATGATAGGAATATTGTGTGGGTGACGGAGCGGGGCGCGTCCACGAGGCCTCGTAGAAGCGACGGGGGTAGCGCGGCTTCAAGGTAAGTGGTTCGCCACTTAAGATCCTTTCGAATTTCATGTAATTGGTTGATGTGTTGGTAATGAATATGGTAGTTAAGTAATCTAAAAAGAAAATATTTGAAAAGAGAGTATTAGAAGTTTCAAAACGAATTATATTTGTGATTTTGACACTAAGTAAATGTAGTTTTAAAACCCATGTATATTCCTTAAGATATAATGAGAATTAGCGTCATGTGACGATGCAGTAAATTGCGTCCGTAGTCGCTCACAATAGAGAAAAGTTAGCACTAAACGTGCGAGAAAAATTCGTGCGTGGTTGCTCGGTTTCATAGAAGTATAAGCTCTACGTTACGATCTGAACCAATTCCGCCTCATTAGTTGACTAATTGTATAGTTTGGCACTACGTAAGCGATCACGATAAATTCCGGCTCGTGAGATTTGCCCACGAGTTTTAGCACTACGAATTGCGTGCATTAAATTCGATATTGTAGTTTGCTTCGGTGATAAGCTTTAAGCGCCCTACGTGCGATGCGATGGGAATTGAAGTAGCGTGGTGGTTGAGATTGCCAGTAAGCTTCCGCGTTGGCGTTAGTTTTAATGCTTGCGTGATGGTTAAAATAATTAAGGGATATACATAGGGGTTTTTGAAAAATCATAAAACAAATGATAAATTGTTATGTTAATTGTATGTGATATATATTTTTCGGTTGCACTAACTTGTTTGTTCATTTGTAGCTATTTATAGTCCATTGTATTACTTCTCCTTGGATGTGAGGACGTCATCGACATTGTACATATAGGTAGGCGACTTATGACCTATGATGTAAAACTTTTTGTATGAATGGATATGTAATTGAACAATACATATTTAGATTTTGAAATTTGTATATTTGTAAATATTCATGCATTTCATATATATGATGCATCTAGATATATTCTACTTAAGTTTGTAAGTTTGTATTTATAAATTGAGAATTGAGTGTTGATGTGGCATGTTGGTGGAAATATGATATGGTGTGCAAGTTTAGAGGAATAAAGAAGTTGGGGAATTGAGGTTTTTAGTAGAAGTGTAAATTTCTTGACGGGGAAATTTTGGTTTATCAAAATGTACTTGATTATGTTGCGAAAATTTTATAAAAATATTTGGGAAACAAAAGTTCTCGAAAATTTTTATCTCACTCTAACTAATTAAAGAAAATTTTAATTTATGAGTTTAAAACAAGTAAGCCCAGGTTATAGAAAGTGAGGGTTCACTTCCGGATTTCTTCGATCGGCGAGTTGGTTCGAGTCCGTTGAAGTGCCGACGAGATCCTCAGAGACGAGAGTTTAGATAAGTGCAGGAAGGGTCTTCGTCGAAGTTGGTCAAGCGAGGTTCCTGGATTCGTTGAAAGAAAGTTTTAAGAGAAAAGTTTGAACTATTTCGCCTGGTATTGTACTAGTTATGCTTAAGGGCATGAATTTATTGTGTACACATCATTCTTGATTTCAAGTTATGTTTTCATTGATTGCATAAGCTAAAGCATAAGTTATAATATGAATTCAGCATATTATGAATATCGTCAAATTGTAGTTAAATATTGCATGGAATTATCATGCGGATTATATTGAGTTAGTGGGTGAACTTGAGAGATTTTGTTTTTGTTGTCTATATAGTGTACTAGTACACATTTGGCTTTAATAGCGTAAGTCGTCAGGGACGTGACGGCCGCGAGAGGCACCCACACCAGATAGAGAGCAGGTTGATGAGTCTATCAACGTGCGAGAGGGGATACACACACCTGACCATCACGGTCGATGCGACCCGAGCCTACCGGGACCTATTCCGGCGGATGGAGCAGTCTTCGAGATGCTAGCAGCGGCCCGCCGGCGGCCGCGAGAGTTTGGGACTCTCCGGTGGCGCGCCTGTAAATTGGAGTCTGGCCGTATGGTAGCGAGAGACCCGAATGGGCGTTATCTTGGATAGAGGCAAAGCGAAGAGATTTTTCGAGATGATGGGGTGTACGAGAGGGCAGAGGGTCTCCTATTACGCCTTCCTACTTAAAAAGATCGCGCCCCGGGAGGCGGTGGAAGGCGCATCGAGAGCTTTACCAGAGGGTGTCGTATGGGCGGAGTTCAAGAAAGAATTCTGAGATTTTTTCCTAAAGGTATAAAGATGCCAAAGTTGAAGAGTTTATAGATTGGGCGGGGGCTCCTTGGTCCCAGTACGAAAGAAGTTTTGAGTTGGTCGCCTAGTTCCTTTCTTCGCGAAGAATGAACAAAGAGAGAAGATCGATCGATTTATAGCGGAGTCTTAACCCAGCCGGTTAGGACCATAGTGACATCTGCATCACCTTACCGGTATAGGCAATTGGTGGAGCGACCACGGAGTAGACCGAGAGTCACAAACATACGAAGTCAAAGTCTGTTCGGTCGGGAGAAGAGGAGGCGGGCCAGGTAGCCATCGGGGAGAGCCGTGGTTACTTTAAGTGGTCGGCGCCCGGCATGGTCCACCAGTCGGCGGTGGTCGAAGCCCGAGCCGGTTAGAGTTACGTTCGTCATCGGCCCGGGGTCGAGGCCAGCGAGTTGGAGGAGCTGACCAGTGTGCAATAGATGTGGCCGATCACATTCCGGTGAGTGTCTTGGTAGGGGCCGGGTGTTAATGCGGCGAAGGGCCGTTTCATGAGGGCGTCAAAGTGCGGTGGCGTCGAAAGTGCGTCGAGGCCATATCTGCGGCTCGAGGGCGGGAGCCGGTGGGAGTCGTGGTCGAAGGGAGGCCCCCGGCCCGGAGGGCTACTGTTGCATGGTAACTTTGAGTGGCGGGCAGGTGAGGCATACCCCACAGGGACGTTTATTGGGCCATCCGAGGCACTCTGGTGAATACCAGTGTTTGCCCGGAGTATATATAGACCCGACGGGGCGGCCGATCTTGCCAGATGTGGTCCACGGGTACCATTTCTTTATTTGAAATCTTGATGCTCATGTATTGGTGGACTCAGGAGCCACCCATTCTTTTATTTCTCGGGAGTTCATAGAGAGAGTCGGGATAGAGATGAGACCGACCAAGTGTAGTATGGTAGTGTCACTTCCCACGGGTGATTTGCTTATTGCGAATAGAGTCTACATCGGAAGTAAAGTGACTATAGCAAGTTATGAGTTTGAGGCTGATCTAATAGTACTCGATATTCATGACTTTGACATCATTCTGGGCATGGATTGGTTATTAAACATTATATTTATCGTCGGTGCTCTGGGAAAGAGGTCGATTTAGTCGCCTGGGGAACCAGAAGTGATCTTTTGTGGAGAGAGGAAGATACTTCCTACAAGTTTAATACAAGCAAACAAGATGCTCCGTAAAGCATGCCAGGGGTACCTGGTGTATGCAATAGAATCAGCTTAGCAGTGAGATGCGGTTGAAGTTCACGTGGTAGCGAGTTCTTTGATGTATTTCAGAGGATCTACAGGAGTTCTGCGTAGGACGGTGAATTCGAGTTGAGCTGGCGCGGCACGCGCCGCCCATCTCTATAGCGTGCGACCGGATGGCACCAGTGGCCCCAAAAAGAATTGAAGGTGCGAATGGAAGAATTGTTGAGTAAAACCGTTAAGGCGAGTACATCACCATGGGGAGCTCGATTGTTGTTTGTTAGAAAAGATGGGAGCCTTAAACATGCATCGATTATAGACGACTCAACAAAGTAACCATCAGGAATCGATATCCATTGCCAAGAATCGATGATCATTTGATCGACTCTGAGGAGCTAAGGTCTTCTCGAAGATAGATCTACGATCGGGGTATCATTAATTGAAGGTGCATAGGAAGACAAATTTCTGAGCGGTATGGAAGATATGGGCATTATGAATTTTGGTGATGCCATTCCGGCTAACCAAGCGCTCAATGACCTTTATGGATTTAATGAATCGTGTCTTCGGACATATTTAGACAAGTTAGTCACCAGTCTTCATCGATGATATCTGAGGTATATTCAAGTAGAAAGAGGAGCATGCGAGCATCGAGGATAGTATTACAAACTGCGAGAGCATCATTTCATGCAAAGTTCATCAAGTGCCAATTTTGGTTAGATCGAGGAAGTAACATTCTTGGGACATGTGGTATCCGTGAGGGTATTTCGGTAGACCCTCGAGAGAAATAGAGCCATTAATAGATTGGAAACCACTCACGAATGTAGCGAGTCGAAGTTTCTTAGGTTTAGTGGTTGCTATAGAGAGAGATTCGTAGAAGGGTTCTCCAAAAGATAGCTACTCCCTTGACCAAGTTAACGAAAGAAGAAGTTCAGCATACGGTCGGAAGCACGTCAAAGCAGGTTTCTTGTGTAGCCCACTCGGCAGGCAGAGGATCGAGGCAGTCAGGGATGCCACTAAATCACTCCCGATCCTCGAAATCATATCTTTGCGAGCGTTACAAAGTGGGCAAGCCCGCTAAACATTTAACAAAATACATTTAACTTTGCAAAATGCATTTACAATGAAGGCGTTCAAGCCTTTTCAAAGTGATTTATAAAAATAGATGTTCAAAGTTGAAGTGTTTTTCTGAAATATCAATATCAAAAGAAACATGGAATGAATGCACGTGTGAACATACTCAAATTTCCTTCTTTTATGACTCGGCCATTTCACTTTCGTCTTGGTCATTTTTTGATCACTATCTATCCTCGGTACCTTATATTGGTGAAGCAATACGCTAAGCATTTTCATGCTTAGTGGTTCTATACAAACCCATTCCTCAGTTTCGGTTTAAATCACATTATGCAATTTAACAATTCAAAACTTTCAAATCATTATGGATGATCAATATCATCTGATACATATACTTGTTTATATACAATTAGTCATGGTTCGTGATCATCCCAAAAATGCACTTTCATATTCAATATTTCTCAATCTCAAATCAATTCACTTATGCTCACAAATTCTCGATTCGGTTACGCAATTCAATTAGTTATGAAATTCAATTGGTTAATGCGAATCGGTCGATTATGCGAATCAATTCGGTTGGCGCAAATCAATTGATTATGCAAATCCCGATTAGTTATCACGAATCAATTCCAGTTATGCCAATCAATTCGGTTATGCCCTTAGCAATTTAACCTATGTCTTTGATATACGAGGATAACCGAGTCCGTACGATCGGCGGGGCTGCGGTAGGTATCACATGGTTTTTATAACGCGATGCCGGTCACGTTGGGTGTGATTATAAACGTCAAATAGTGAACACTCTGATACGGTCCATTTGAAATTTCAGCGATCGGATTGACATCAATAGTTCGCGATCTGTGACCTATTGGTATACCAATCTATCCTTAATACGAAATAAACGGTTAACATTCTATTAAGGCGTTCAAATCATTTATAGAAAAATATAGTAATATGTATGAGCTTTGTATAAATAGTTTATTTTCAATAATCATGCAATTTTATATGCAAACATTTACAATAGCTTTTCTCAAATCAGATTAAATCGAATTAATATGCTTTTAGAACAAACATGCAAAAGAAAACTTGAAGCGAGGAATAGAGTCGGTAGAACAAACATTTCAAACTTGAAATGAGAATAGGATTTAAGAAGAACAAACCAAAAATCTTTGCACTTTGATTTCAATCCTTGGAATCTCAATCATGGTTGGCTTTTCCTCCTCGTTAGTCCCTATTCAAAACCATTAAAGAACAATATTATTCGGTGTGGCACTATTAGTTTTGGTTAGGATGGATTTTCGGAACTTAATGTGAGTTCCAATTTTAACAATATATATATAGATGGATTCTTGACTCAATGGGCTTTCCATAGAGTCAAAGAACACCCGAATCGGAGTTCGGACGAAGGAGTTATGACTTTCCGAAGTTGGAAGTCATACACAGTCAAATCCTGAATGGACGAGCTGACCTGACCTGGACGAGCTTGATCTATCACCTTGGTTAAACATCTTTTATTCTCCTCAGTTATATGAATGTATTCTTGACTCAATGGGCTCTCCATAGAGTCCAAGAACACCCAAATCAGAGTTCAAACGAAGGAGATATGACCTTCCGAAGTTGGAGGTCATGCGTGATCTGCTGACAGTGACTTGGTGACGAGCTGCCGCGGTGATGAGCTCAGTCAAACACCTTAGTCTGACATCTAACGTCACTCCTCAGGAATATGAATGTATTCTTGACTCCATGGGCTTTCCATAGGTCAAGAAACTTCGTCGGGTTAAGCGAAGGAAGATATGACCTTAGAAGTTGGAGGTCATGCATTAGTCAACTTTGACGGCGACACGGGCTGACGAACTACACTGGAAGTGATGAGCTCATTTCAAGCACCTTGGTCTGACGTCTAACATCCTCCTCCAGGCATATCAGTGTAATTCTTGACTCCATGGGCTTTCCATAGAGTCCGAGAACACCCAAATCGGAGTTCAAGCGAGAGGAGATATGACCCCTTCGAAGTTGGAGGTCATGCGTAGTCAACTGACGAGGCGACTGAGGCCCGACGACCAGCGTTTGGCGACCAGCGTTTGACAGCGCCGGTTGGCGGCCGCTGTTTGTGCCATTTGTTTGACGGCGCCGGTTTGGCGGCCATTGTTTGGCGACCCATTTGTTTGGCGACTTCTCACCCATTTTATTGTTCGAGTAAAAGGCCATAACCCAGTCTATAGGAGTCAGATTGAGAAATTCAAAAGCCTAACATCAAGTTCATTGATGTGGCTACAATTCTAGAAGGACTTGCATAAATTCTCTTTATTTCTGACCCAAAAACCCATTCTAAGGTCATTTAGTTGACCGAATTGGCTTGAAGCCCAGTCGACCAGATTTAGCTGGGCTGACCTCAGTAAAAGGACTATAACTTCATCTACAGAGGTCCAAATTGAGAAATTCAAAAGCCTAACATCAAGTTAATTGATGTGGCTACAATTTACAAGAAGGACGCACTACCAAATTCCCTTCACTTCGTACCCAAAATCAGCTCTAAGGTTCGGCTAGCTGCGCACTACCACAATGTGGCAGCTTCCCATGGTTTAAAATGCAACCATACATTACTAAGGCGAGATATACCCAACAATCCTTAGGGTAGAAAGAGCGACCAGGAGAAGGCCTACCTCATGGAGTTTGTTGAAAGTCCGATTCCGGTCTCTACTTACTGACTATTGTCACGTGGAAGGACTTTCCCTCTTGCTTATGGAGACCCTATAGTCGATTGTCGGAAAAATCTAGAGAAGATGGAGCCTCTCTTTTAACTCTCCTTTTCTCTGTTCTCCCTTTTCTTATGGTTCACACTAATCATTATTTTAAAAAGGAGGAAGCTTATCCCTCTTTCCTACACTTCCCTATGTCCTTCCTTCATCATTTTTATTTTTTTTTTTTTTGTATTTAGGTCCCTCTATTTCTCTATTATTCTTCATTTAAGTCTCCTATTATTTTCCCCTTACTTATTTATTTCTCCAAATTTACTTAGACATCTAAACTTATTTGCAAATAACCCTTAGGTCCCATTTTACAATTTCCAGAAAAATACCCAAGTTGGCCCAATTATACCCGGAATACATAAAAATTTTATTTTAAAAATTCTAGGGTATTTTTGGGGTGTTACACTCTTGGCCTTGACCAACTCTGTCATGACACAAAATGTTGTGGCCCGCAACCTGAAACCTTGGTCTTGGCCATACTCTGTTGCGACATAAAATACTTTCATGAAATCCTGTCGCGACACTACAAATTTATGTCGCGATACGAAATCTCAGCCTTAACAAGGCTCTATGTAACCAGGCCTCTTGTCATGATCATCTTGGTCGAATAAAGGAAACCTTTAGCTAGCGACATAGGGCAGAACCCACAATAAGTAACAAAGAGGCCGTATTAACGACAGGTTCCATTACTTAAAACACGAGAACCATGTGGCGACCACGGGAATTCTTAGTCGCGACATAAACAAAAGAACTGTTGAGACCAAGAATCCCTTGTCGTGACCCAAAACCATTAGTAGCCTATTCTTGGCATTTCTTGCAATATGTCGCAACTAGAAATCCTCTGTCGCGACCCAGGCATCTTGATAGCCTCTTTTAGGCCTTTCCTACGCCTCATCTCTCAAAGTACATTTTATTCAATACTATTGCCTCTATACATATCATACAAGTAGTATGAAATCCGGGAAAACTTTCCAACACTATACTGAACAAGTTAAAAATAAGTTTTTATTACAAACTTCTCATTTACATATACAAAACTGGATATTCTATCCAGAATATTACAAAATACATGAATAAGCCATAATCTGCCCTTTTTCACAACTAAGATCTTGGATGTGTTTCATCTCCCGGTGTACCTCTAGCACTTGAAAATATTTTCCCACAACGGGGTGAGCAATGCCCTGTAGAGGAATTCTCTAAGGGCTACTCCGCTAAGTGCATCACGATGATAAACACACACATTCAAGTAAAAATATGCACATTCCTACTCGAATGTCGTGCACATGCAATGTCAAACACACACACATTCAAGTAAAAATATGCACATTCATACTCGAATATCTACATGCCATGGATGAGAATGTGACTCACCCTATCCCATGTCAGAGTCTGTAGACTCCTCACATCTGAAATGCAATTGAAAACATGTCATTGGTGTTTCACCCAATGACCCTTTCTCCAAAACAAAAGCTTTTTGTTTTTAAAACTCATAACCCATTGGACAACCTTCAATGTTCATTTGATTTAATCAAATCTCGTGTGTTTATGCATTTGTGGGCCACATATTTTCGGGTTTACACCGTAGGGCTTTGTGTGCCTTTCCAACATTTTTACGGTCTGTCACCCTCGGTGATCATTTCTAACTGCGAATGAATTGGGTCTTTCACCTTGGGGGGTATCTACCCCAACTTGCTCCGCCCAACACATGTATTTTTCCTTTTCATGCTATGCAACGGTGAAAATCATTTTCTTGGACGTTGTCCCATTACCAAGCTCACCACCCATTCATTAAGAATGATGAATGACTCTGATACGCACACTTGATATTATGGTGTCACGGGTGCGCATATGAAAATGCGAAATGCCAATTCATGTTACATGCATGATGAGAGCTACGCTGCGACATTAATAAATCATGGATAGTATATTTTCTATATAATTTACATCCATCACATTATCCATGTTAATACATCAGGTAAGCATATATCAACATGATTTTTCATACCACCAGCATGTTATTCAACTACCAAGCACTAACACACAAAAGATCCTTGATTTAGGACCTTAATTAAACTGGGCATCATACAGTCTCAACACCCCCCTGAACCAGTCTCGGTTTAGTCCACTTTACCACTTCGGCTTGGGCAAAGAACCCCCGAGCACGAAACACACATGAGCCGAAGACATCAGTCTCGGAACCAAAACCAATCTTCAAACCCAGTCCTAGGCGCAGAAAATAATCGAGCATTCGACATTCGAGTCCCAAATTTTGGGACCGAGCCTCACGACCCCAAAGAAAACCATGCCATTAAATGACCTTTAGGTTAGAAATAACCTAAGTAGGAAGAAACCCCTACCTCTTGAGGTGTAGAAGAAACTCTAGGTAGTCTCGTGGGCACTTCCTAAACCTGAAACAACTGACTTCCGTCAGAAATGCGGGCTAGCGTGAAACTCCTTGATTTCGGGTACCCACACGTAACCCTTCGCCAAGTGGATGAGGCTTTAACTCTTGGCTTTGACGAGATCGATCACTGATCTTCGTATGTCGTAGAAGAGCGGAGCCCTTTTTTTCTCCTTTCTCTCTCTTTCTCTTTCAAGCGTGAAGAACCAGGAAAAATGTGATGTTTTTCCTCCCAATTCCCCTTTTGACTTTTCCTTCCTTAATCATTTTCTATCTTTTATTTTCTTTCTTTCCCTTTCTTTCTCCACAAAACACCCCTTATCTAAAGACTTAGATTTCCTTTCTCTAGGGGTATGACACATGGCCTCCATGGGTCACCCCTTAGACTTTTCATTTTTTTTTGACTTATCTCACCAAATAACAAATGTCTTAATGTGAGTCATGGATCTTTTTCTTTTTACTATTCATGTGCCATGTGTCACATGGACACATGCATTAGGTGCGATGCCGCATCATGGCTCTCATGCCGTGCCTACTCCTGGTTGCCATGTGAGCTACATGGTCATACCATGTGGCACCACTCTTTATGTCTCCGGAGCACGATTGTCTCGAAGCGTGTAAGTCATATTGTCTCATAATCAGGCGAGTCGACTAGGTAGATAGATTTGTGAGGCGATTCACAATGGTCAGTTTTGTCATCCAGAGATCTAGAGAAATTCCAAGTTTAACTTTGTACTATAGTGGCAAAATTAGTTTCTGCATTTTTTGAAAAATTGCATTTTTCTCGGGTTTACAAAATCAAGACAAATTAACTCATTTAAAAAATAATTCGATAAGGTATGCTAAAGTGTTTTACATGTGTTCCAATACATTACAGGGTTTCTAGGGTTAAGTGTTAAGGTTTCCTAAGTGTCTGTTGTTTTTATGTTTTGATGTATTCGGTTTGTTTTCAAAATTTTCAAGTCTTATTGCTGAAATTTCTAAAAAATGTTCTAAATAGAAAAAGTAAAAATATTTTGCTTTTTCTATTTAGAAAAATTCATATTCCACCAAAACAAGAAAAACTCTACAGTTGCCTAACAAGGAGGAGGGCTATCAACACTCACTACTAGGAATATCAACATGGGGTTCGGGACGGGGTGACCCCATCCCGACTCGACCCTTTATTTTTTTCAATTCCCAGGCTGTCCCGTTTAAAATTAAATGGGGCGGGTTAAGAAGAGATGGCAAAATTTGAGCCCCGCCACTGTTTAATTTGATTTTTCTTTTTATTTTTTATATTTGTTTTTATTTTATTTTTATTATATTAATTAATATATTTCATAAAAAATAAAAATATTGAACCACATAGTATTTATTAAAAAACTTATTCTAATTGTGTATTATTATTTATATTAAAGTATAAAATAAAATAATAAAAAAATATCTTTAAAAATATAATCGGAATTGGGGCGGGAATAACAATGCAGAACCATCCCAGAGACTAGTCTCGGGTTTAAGAAAATAAACACGAACCATTGGCTTTGATTACGGGTTAAAATGACTCGTTCCATTAGGATGGGGCGAATTTGGGTACCTGAAATAACCTATCCGTTGCCATCCACACTCGCTGCAAATGTTAAAAAACAACGGCTTACATTACTTAATGATATTAAGTACTATTCAGCATTAAGCTAAAAAAAAAGTTATATTCAGCATTAGGTAAAAAAAACAAACGCCACCTAAGTGTTCTAAGGTTCTAAGTGTTCCAAGTTTTCAAAGTGTTCTAAGGGTTTGTAAGGGTTAAGTGTTCTAAGTTTTCTAAGTGTTCTAAATGTTATAAGTGTTCTAAGTGAATAATGTGTTCCAAATGGTCTAAGGGTTCTAAGGGTTTGATGAGTTTTAATGGTTTTAAGGGCAAGTTAACTTATTTAAAAATAATTCATATTAAGTTGTTACATGGGAGAGATTTCTCATTCCAAAAATGTCATTTTTAACTGTTAAAAAAAAAACAAATAATTTTCAAATATGATTTTGAAAGATTCAAGAATGAGTAAATATAAATAAATTTTTTAATGATGTTCTAATTTTTATTAAAATATTTATACTTTAGAATTTTTATGAATTTAGATTTTTTAATATTTTAAAATAAAAGCATTCAAAAGAAATCAAAATAAAAATATAAAATTAAAAATTAAAATAATTTCAAAATTGTTGAAGTAAACATTGCATTTCATGATAAATGAATTAAATAACAGCATTAGCTAGAAAATTGATAAAAATTTAGTGAAGCAGGAAATAAAATGCTAGAAACTTGGTTGTTAGAAATAAAGTATTTAGACGATGAAAACTTATTCAAAGTTAGGATTTATTTAGTAGATTGACATTGAGTGATTGCTTGTTGATCGATTGATTGCCCCTTCCTTCATTGCCTCTCCTTTTATAGGCGCTTTGACTTCTTTGCTTTCGAGTGCATACTTTCTCCCTCTCCACTTTCTAAGAATCACATCCACTTCCATTAAGGAAGTTTGTTCCTTAAATTTATCCGTCTCCATTAGGGAGTCTTGTTCCTCAAGGAAATTCCGCGTTACATTTGATATTTGAGAAAAAGCTTCGTTTGGCTTCCAAATATTTTAAAATTTTCAGGAATACCCCTGCATTTTTCTATGAACTTGTTCTTATGGATCTGATCCCTTTTTATCTGGACTTTTATTCATGGGTTTGGGCTTAGGCCTAACCCATTACTAGATCAGAAAAAATTTCAATTTTGGTGCAAATAGTTGTATATGAATGTGCATGCGGGTATTTATGATACTATTCTAAAAGTTGCGAATTAATGCGCCATACATATTTGTTGTTCCCACAATAGTATTAACGTAATGATCCCATGTTTTGTTTTTACCATTATTCTAGTTTAATTAACATGTCAAACTTCCATAAAGATATTTAGATTATGTATATATTTTTCAATATGATTTCATTGTGTATTATATTTATTATTCTTTACCTTAATAGTTCTCATTCCATACCTATTTAATTTGAATATCTTACATCCCATATATATTTAACTTATAATTCCCATATAAATATTTAGATTATATTGATTATAGATTTCCATATAAATATTTAAATTATACATATACATGTTTTTAATTTAATTCGATCTTGCATTATATTTATATGGATTTAAGTTAAGCAGTGTAGCACATTCGAGGACAATTATGTACAGTTGTAGCAAAATGAAATTTGAGGATGGTTTGAAGTTATCCATCGAGTCGTGTGGGACTCCTCGTAAGACATGGACTTGATGAAGGCGAGAGCAGCTATGGCCGTAGAGAGGAAAGTGGAGGGTGCACGAGCATCTTGGATGCGGGTGCTATTGTTAAGAGGAAGGAGAGTTAGCCTCTTCTTCTGGCTCTATGAAGAAGTAGGACACGCCGCATGGATCTCGGGGACAGGCCGTGGCCACCGGGACCCCGAGGCCGGGTCCGATCATTTAGGGGTGGGAAGCACTTGAATCCGCCTAGCCGGATGGGGCGGGGATGATATGCTATCGCGCCCTGAGCATGGACACTTTAGACGGGATTGCCCTCAGAGGCAGGGATCCCGAGTTATGGGACACCATGGTCCCAATCATCAATGGGACTTGTGCGGAAGCAGTTTGTTTCTCCTTACCCCAGCATGGGCCAGGGCATGGGTCGAGGACGGGGCTCTCAGGCCAGGACTTTAGAGACCCAAGGGCGTGTCTACGCCGTGATACCGCAGGCTGAGCTTGCAGATCAGTGTTATATACAGAGTACGTCTCTACTCTTGCACTTCTTGATAAGAGTGTTGCTTAATATGGGTGCATCATATTCATGTTTATTGTTGCATCATGTGTGAGAGAATTGGGCTTAGAGGTTGAAACCTTGGAAAATCCAGTTGTATCTTAATTCTCCCTTGGAACTAGGGTGAGAATGTTGATCGAATGAGGGATAGTGAGCTAGAGATCTTAGGAATTTTACTCACTGTGGGCCTGAGGGTCATAGACATGTTGGAGTTTGATGTCATCCTTAGGATGGACTTATTGACAACCCATCGAGTCGTCAGTGATTGTGAACGTAGGAGGATTACCACCTACACACAGGACGGTATTTGTATTACGTTTCAGGGGGATAAGCATGACGCTTCATCTCAAGCCATGTACGGCCCTAAGTGGCATGGGCAGTTGATGGGTTGGCTAGCCCATACGGAGGACGGCGCGATGGGATGTGGATGCGCGCCAGCCGTTGGTTCTGAGAATATGAGGATGTTTTGGGATGGAGTTAAGGGATTACCTCAGTAGAGGGATGTGGACATGTGATGGTATACCTTGAGTGTCGCCCATTTCTATGACTCCACATAGATGTATAGGTTGAGTTATAGGAGCTCAAGGTCCATATACAGGAATTATTGGACAAAGGTTTTATTAAAGACCGAGCACTTCACCTTGGAGCGCTCCGGTTCTGTTTACTATGAAAGTAGTCAAAATTCGAGTGGAATGACATGTGTGAGAAGGCATTCTAGGAATTGAAACAGTTTGGATTACAGCACAACAATCAGGCTTAGGGTACGTTGGGGAGTTTAGAGGCTACGCCATCCCTATTGAGTAGAGTGATTGAGTCCTAGGGGCAGGACATAGAGATAGTGTCCATCAGCGATCGGGTACAGTCAGGTACGGGTGACGAAGACTGGACCATGCATTCAAATGGTAGTCTTCGGTATAGGGGACGGGTTGTGGTTCACTAGTTAGAAGATCTGAGAGAGGAGATCCTCAGGGAGTTCCATTGCTCTCGTTTTGCTGTGCATCCTAGTGCCACGAAGATTATCACGATCTCATTGTATGTGCCCCGGAGTGTGATGAAGGCGTTGGGGATTTTTTTCGATGATGTCTCACGTGTCAACAGGTAAAGGCTGAGCACCAGAGGCTAGCAGGGCTACTCCAGCCATTGGAGGTAGCAGAGTAGAAGTTGGAACATATCACGATGGATTTTGTGACCCACTTGCCACGGACATTGTGGAAGCATGATGCGATGTGGGTGATAGTGGACCGACTCACTAGGTTAGCAAACTTTTTGGCTGTGCAGATGACCTTCACACTGGAGGAATTCTACAGGTTGGATATATAGGAGATAATCTGGTTACATGGAGTACCAGTATCCATAGTATCGGATCCGGGACCCCTAGGTTTACAGCTCATTTTGGGAGAGTTTCAAGAAAGCAATGGGGACACGGTTGATGATGAGCATAACTTTTGATCCTCAGACGTTAGAGGACATGCTACGGGCATGTGTCTGGATCTGAGGTAGTTGGGAAAACATTGCCATGAGTTCACCTACAATAATAGATACTAGGCGAGTTTACAGATGGCACCCACGAGGCTTTGTATGGGAGGCCATGTCGGTCCTCGGTTTGTTAGACAGAGGTGGGAGAGAGAACCACCACGGGTCCGGAGTTGGTTAGAGCCACCTCTGAGAAGGTGGAATTGATACAGAAGTGTCTTCTCACGGCTCAGAGCCTTTATTCCTTCAAAGAATTCAGGGTGATATTTGTGGACCAATACAACCACCAAGTGGACCATTTCGATATTTTATGGTACTAGTGGACGCATCCTATAGATGGTCCCATGTTTATCCCTACATTATCTACGCGATGTCACCTTTGCACGTTTACTTGCGCAGATTATAAAGCTTCGGGCACAATTCCCTGATTATCCAATTAAAGGTATAAGGATGGATAATGTTGGTGAATTTATCAAGAGTTTTGTCGTGTGTACTTTACTTTCGGAATCGAGTTGAACACTTTCGATGCTGTATTTCATACTCGAAATGGATTAGCGAAATCATTGATTAAACATATATACAAATCATTGCGCACTCCTCAATGTGAGCAGAATCTCGGCGATCTGACATGGGGTCATCTTGGTTTGCATGCGAGTGCCACCCAGTAAGGTGCGCCCCAGCTGTTGGTCTCCTACAATCTCCCACTTGAATGGTTCTTGGTTATGAGCACGATGGTAACCATTGCAGCCTTTTGGTTGTGCGATGGTGCCTATTGCATCACCAAAAAGAACGAAAATGGGTCCCCAACGCCGTTTGGGCATTTATGTTGGGTTTAATTCACCGTCCATCATTAGGTTCTTGGAGCCAAATCGCAGTGATCTTTCTTTGCCGGAATCATGATTATGCTTCAGTGAGACTATGTTTCCATCGATTAAGGACAACTAAAATTGAAATGGGCTGCTTGAAGCAAAAACCGATTAAGGTTTTTCTCACGGAATGAGAAAAATTTATCTCGATTAGACTTAGAACTCTGAGTCGCAGCGAGGTGCGTATAATCCGTTCTGAGCTATAACCAATAGACTTCTTGATGCATTTAATGATGCTCTTTGGGTAATGAGCTCTCATATTCCGGTGTAAATGCTCGACTAGGATAAACATTCGAGACAAAAATTTAAAATGGATGAAAATCCCACTTGGGTTGAGCGTGCTACACCCGATAGGATCAGACCTTTGTTCTCAGCGAGGGGAAAGAATCAAAATCACTCCCGAAGAGCACAGTGCGTACTTACTTCTAAGAGCTTAATGCCCATGAAGAGGCACAAACCCATGAAAAGATCACCAACCACAGGGATATTGAGAATTCCGTACATATTGTAATGAGATTTGGGATCGGAAATAAAATCATCATTGATAATATTTTGCATTCTTAGTTGCTCATAAGGTATGGATGATGATTGTGAGCCTACTGTCTATTGTGAATTAATAAGGTCGAAGAGCAAGATTGGTCTAAGTGGGAGGAAGCAATTAAAAATTTGAATTAACCTAGCTAAATGAGAGGTTTTGAATACATAACTCGCATCACAGATAATGTAAAACTACATTTGGATATAAATAGGTATTTGTGCAGAAACGAAATAAGAAAAATGGGGTTATCGGGTATAAACATTTCGTTGAGATTCTCCCGAGAGACACAGGATTGATTATGATGAGACATATTCCTGTGATGGATATGATTACATTTGTTTTCTCTACATTAGTCACAGTACTCTTTGAAAAATTGGAAATCGTCTTATGGACATTGTGTGACATATCTATATGGCTCATTAGACTCGGATATTTATGAAAATTCAGGATTCAAAATGCTGATGCATGCACTCCCTTAACTTATTCTCCGCAAAAATTGCAAAGATCTTTGTACGGGTTAAAGCAATCGGTCATATGTGGTATCAACGCCTAAGTGAGTACCTAATTGGGAAGATACTGAGAATGATCCTATACGCCATCGTGTTTATTGAAATTAGAAAGCCGGATTCTTGTGCAGTTTATGTCGACGATATCGTGGTGGAACTCGAAAGTTAGCTAAAGCTGGCTGAGTATTTGAAAGGAATTTGAAGTTAAAGATTTGGGTAAAACCAAACTTTGTCTTTGTCTCACAGCTTGAGCATAAAGCGAATGGAATAATAATCGTCCATCAATCATCATACGTTGAAAGCACCTTCGCGGCTTCAACATGGGCAAAGGCTGCCCGTTGAGCACCCCTATGGTTGTAGGATCCCCAAAGGATCGGTTTAGTCTAAGAAAGAATCGTGAGAAGAGATACTTGGTCACGAAGTACCATATCTGATGCAATTGGGGCTTTGATGTACCCAGCGCGATGTACGGGGCGGACATCGCTTTGCGTAAATTTATTGGCGCGTTTAGTTAAGGCCAGCTCGGAACCTTCGGAATGGAATTAAACATATTTTTAAGTTATCTCAGGAACCATAGATTTGGGATTATATTATTCGAGTCTGCTACCTCACGGTTTAGTTGGATATTCGATCTTTGGATATAGATGGAGTCCACATAAAGCTCACTCTCAGTTAGTTTATTTATTTTGTTATAATGTACCTTGTAATCTTGCGTTCTGAGAAGCAATGGCTAATGCTTCACATCTTCTAACCACTGCGAGATCATTGCTTTATATGAAGCTAGAAGGGTGTGTTTGGTTAAGATCCATTATAACATATATTCACAATTCTTGTTGCTTAACACCGGTTACAAATTCTCCTTTATAATTTATGAAGATAATCTTTGCTTGTGTTGCACAAGTTGGGGAGGATATCAAGGTGATAGGACCAGCATATCTCGTCGAAATTTTACATGCTCACGAACTCCAAGAAAGTCGACAAATTGATGTTAAGCAGATTCAATCCATAAATAATCTTGCAGATCTTTTTACCAAATCATTGCCAACGTCAACTTTTGAGAAATTAGTATATGGCATTGGTATGCGGCGAGTTCATAAGATGCAAGATTAACTAGCCTCAGTAGTGGCTATGTAGCTTAAATTGAGGGGGAGATATTGTGAACTATGTTACTCTTTTTCCTTTTGTCAGGTTTTGTCAGTGGGTTTTTCGGCTTAAGGTTTTTAATGAGGCAATTAATGCATCCATAAAGGAGAGATCATAAATTTATACCTTGTGCTCTTTTCCCTTTATTCAGGTTTTTGTCCCAGGGTTTCAGGCTTAAGGTTTTAATGAGGGCGGTATCATTGATGCATTCATGAATACAATAATGAATATTCAAGGGGAGTGTTATGAAATACATGAATGAATATTCATTATATTCAATCTTACCTATTATATAGCACATTAAACCAACCTATATACATTAATGAATATTCAATGTACCTATTATGGCACATTCGTAACCTACATTCTATGTATGAATGCCCATCTCCCGATTCAATGTATATATTCAATACATCGACATTATGATATATTGCATCCTTGTGTTCTTATAAATAGAAGCTTTTGTTTGGTCATTTGGGAAAAAAAAATATATAGAAAGAAGAGAATGAAAGAGGAAAATATACAGTGAAAATAAAATTTCTCCTCTTACTTTCTCTACCATCTTTAATTAACTATCTATTTACCTATATTCTTAATCTCTCTCTATTCTCTCTATTATATTCTTGCAACGCAATATTTTACAATATGTTCTCGAAGCCCAAGCCCAAAATCCATAGTAATCTTATCCCACTTCCAAATGCCTAACACGGCCTTAGGTGGGATAAGATTCTATGGATTTGATGCAGCCAGGAACTTCGAGGAGCAACACGATGCCATATGGGTGATGAGTGGATGAACTAACGAAATCAGCGCATTTTCTCGATTGGTAATGACCCGTTGGACAAGTTGACCCGATTATATGTGGAGGAGATAGTTAGATTATATGGTGTTCTATATCGATAGTCTCGGACTAAGACCCAGGATTCATCAGTTTTGGTCGGGATTCAGGAGGATGCCGTGGGGACTCAGATTGCACTTTGCTTTGACTTTCCATCCTTAGGCGAGTGGTCGGTCGGAGAGAACTATTAGGGCGCTAGAGAATATGCTTAGAGCATGCGTGATAGAGTTTAAGGGAAGGCGGGATGCGCATTTATCTGCGATGGAGTTACTTCTCGATAAGCAGTTATCAATCCCGATTATAGAGCATGGCTCCATTTGAAGCATTGTATGGCCGAAAGTGTCGTACTCCCTTATCTTTGGGATGGAAACAGGAGGGAGGCGATAGGCCCGAGTTGATCTGGATTACCTTAGAGATCAGTTGTCGAGGCAGGACTCAAGTGATTAGTACCCGAGAGTGCTATTTTGGTCTATTTAAGATAGGTTATGAGTGCTTTTTGCGTACTAATCTTATTAATTAAGCCGATTGACATGTGTAAGTCTGATTAGTACTATTTATTTTGTTTCGAGGTTGTTTTTGGTAGTTTTGCAGGTTTCGTAAACCTCCACCATCATATCAAGCTTGGCATCGTAATTGTGCTGATTTATGCCGAGTTCGTAGGAATTCTCGGCGATTTCATCAAGCTTGGGATGAAGAAATATCAAGCTGGAGGATGAGAAATGCAGGTTGGAGGATGCAAGAAGCAACATAGAGGATTGGCAATTTCGCTACGGCATAGCGAAATTTTCGCAATGATAAGCGAATTCGCGTGATAAGCAATTTTAGCGATCATGCGAAATTTTCGCTGTGATAGCAAAGTACGGCTATCGTAAGCTATCGTAAGCGAAAATTACTTTGTGCATAATTTCAATTTTTAAGCTATGAAGTAATTACCGCTATCATAGCGAAAATTTGCTATCATAGCGAAAGTGCGTATAGTGAAAATTTCGAACCATTGTATTTAATTTTCTCTTTGATAGCGAAATTCACTGTGCATAGTGAAAATCCTGTTCCCTGTTTTTGTGATCCAAACGACTCCGTTTTATTTAATTCCTCTTTTGCCCTTAATGTAATCATATTATTTAGGTTAGTTTGGTATTTTCGAATGTTTGTGGGGCTAAGCCATGTTATGAACATTTGTAACCCTAGCCTTATTCATTCCATTGACTTTATACATTTTGTTTGGTTCCCATTTTCTCTCTTCTCTCTCCTCTTTCCCTCATTTTCTAGGTTGTCAAACACACCCTTTGAGGATGACAACTAAAAGGATGTTTGGCTCAAGCCTGAAACCTTGAAGAGGGAGGGGTTCTTTGGAGTTGGTTAATGTGGGTTTGCAGGTGTTCCTCTATTTTCACGAAGCAGGTATTGTGTATTTATGTCCCAAACTTTCAAAACTAGGTTTAAATGCTATTTAATGTATGTTCTTTGGTCAATACTTGGCATGCTTTAGGGTTCAGTGTATTCTTATTACTAGATACACTGACATCCTGTAGATGTCATTCTGAGCCTTCTTGAGCATTAGGTTAAATGCTTTATTTTCAACTACGGGAACATTAAATGCTCAGTAAATGCTATGGTTCAAACTAGGAATGTTACTAAGGGTTGGTTTCAAGTTAAACAAAGATTCGGTTTTGGAAATGGCCATATGTCATTTGCCTTAATGCGAGGAAATAACTGGGGACACCTCCTGACCCCATCATACCAAAGTAGTGATCTGACCCTTGAGTCTTCTTTACGACTTATTTTAAAGCGCTTTAGTTAGCTTAGTGACAACAAACAACCACACTTTTACAATGCAAATCCGAAAATCCAAATTAAAGCCTCACCATTTTGAATCATGATCTGAGTCATTTGTAGATAAAAAACCATCCGTGTTCGAGCCTGGAAACTTTATCTACGATAGCTTGACTACGGTAGTAGGAGGAAATTTAGGATACAAATTTTGTTGACTTCGGATCACCCTACTGTGGCACGAATCATCAAGATAGCTAGGGACAGACAGAAAAGTTATGCGGACAAACGCTGTAGGGATCTACAATTTAAGGTGGGCGATAGGGTCTTCCTCAAAGTTTCCCCTTGGAAAGGTGTCCTCGAATTTGGAAAGGCGGAAGGCGAGGCCCGAATACATAGGGCCATATGAGATTATTACCACAGCGGGACCAATAGCATATAGATTAGACCTTCCTCCAGAGTTGTCTAAGGTTCATAATGTGTTTCATGTATCCATGCTCCGCAAGTACATTCCAGATCCCTCCCATGTACTCAGAGATCAGCCATTAGAACTAAAGGATAATTTGACTATAAGAGGCTGACCAATGCGGATAGTAGATCGTAGGAAGCTGATTTTGCGAATAAGGTCATTCAGTTAGTCAAAGTTTATGGAATCATGGGATTAAAGGCTACATGGGTGAGCTCGAATCATGTGATCGATATCGCTAGTTGTTTCGAGGATTAAGGTATCCTCTTTATCATTCAGTTTTGTTCATTTCGAGGACGAAATGTTCTAAGGAATTTGTAACACTTGTCGAGAGGGTGTACGGTATGTCTTAACTTGATATGTGCACAAGGGCTTCTTTAATTATTTTAATTGTCATAATAGAATTTTTGAAAGTTGTTTAAGGGTGAAATTATAAAGTTTTCAAGAAATTGTGGCACTTTTTGCAAATTAAGGAAAGTGGAGGGAGTGAAATTCCAATTGTAAATTTTAAAAGGATAATAATAATAAGTACCATAATAGTTCGAGGAAGCGAAAAATTCTCTCTAGATTTCGGATAATGAAACGGAATTTGTAGCTAATAAAATTTGTCTCATGAAATCTAATGACCCGAAAAATTTAGTTGAATTATGGGAGACGGTCGAATATTTTACGATTTTTGGGTGATAAGTCGTCGAGGGACTTGAGGACGAGATTTTGAAAATCTCGGAGTCGAAAAATGACTTGAGGTTAAGTTCATTTAAAAATAATTGGAGCGAAAAGAAGTAAATTTTTCGAGGCAAAAATGGACCCGAATGAGGTAATAAATCATTTATTCAAATAATAATAATAATAATTAAAAGAATAAAAGTCAAGCGGCATGGAGAAAGACGAGCAAGGCGTGAATGGGCGTGAGGGATGTTTTATATTTTTATTTTCATCTCTTTGTTTCTTTATCAGATTTACGAAAATCGGACCATAGATTTTCATCGGGCGAAGAGCCCGAAGTTAGTGTATCACGACGAATTGCAGCGTGGGGTACCAAGTTTGCGCTGGCAAATTTCCGAAAAGGTAGAGAATTTTCTACTTGAGTTATTTTAGCGCAAATGCATGTAATGGCAAAATTTTTAGAGTACGTGAAGGTCGTTTAGATTTTGATTTGTGTTCGGACGATTCGGACTGAATTCGAGACTATTTTTCGGACAATTAGGGTTGAAATTTCGAGATTTTTATCCGGAGACGATTCGAACATAATTTTCAGAAATGTTTTCGGGTGTTTTTAGACTCTATGGAAAGTCCCTTTAGTCAAAAGTTTGCTAAAACATACAGTTTTTATGGGGCATTTAATGTGTAGGGTCATTTTGGTCAATTTCACATCATATTATCGATGTCCTTATCGAATGAGACTAGCACGTAAAGTTTTGTTAGAATCGAAGTTCGTTCGATATAGTCGCTTTGAAAGCACTGTGTATGTTTTATGGTTAAAAAAACTTGTTGAGCGGGCATTTTTAAGGTACTTTGTATGGATTGTGTAGAGCGATTTGAGCATCAGACAAGAATCTAGAGTGCTTGACAAGATTTGAAAGAAATTGGTCGAGAAAAGACAGGTACTCGAAAATCTTTCTAAACGAAAGTGTTTAAATTACAAGTTTGTAAAGTCTTTGAAAATATAAATTTATAAAGCATTTTACCTCCCACTTGTTATACTCGGCGGCCCGGAAAAGTTCGATTTTAGATATTTAAGAAACGGTTTGGCTGGTTTAGCAAAACCCTAGATGTACTGACTCGGTTCTAGTCGAGGCGTGTTCGGATTGTGCATGGCAAGGTTATGAGATATTATGACTAACTATATTGCCTGGTTGGCAATTGGGGGTTAGATCTAGTATATATAGTGAGTCGCCCTCTGGACATTCGGGGTATATAGTTAGCGCGCTGACTTAGTACATGGCGATGAGATGTTGGATTCCAGAAGGGTTCGTGGCAGGCATTTGGTTTAGAGGTTCCATTATGTTTATAGAGATCACGTAGTGTTCACCCAGGACCATATTAGACGGGTAGTGTTCAGGTTCACTCTAGTGCAGGGTTCAGGAGTTCAGTGGCATCACGTCACAGAATATTTAGTAGACCCGCAGTGGTTGGTACTTGATTTCTGATTATAGCACTTTCATATATTAACATGCATTGAAGCGATTTTTCGGCCGTGAAATAGTTTTGAGCAGATTTTCAACAACGAGAAATAGTTTCGACACGGTTCCGAAATGGTTTTCATAGCAAAAGCTTCGGTTTTACATAAGCGGTTCTGATCATTTATGTCTGTTTCATATTAGAGAGTATATGAAAGCGATACTCGACGACTATACGCCTAAACCTAAACCACAAACCCTAAACCACAAAACCCATACACCTAACCTGACAACCTAACCTAACACAAACACTGGCTTACAACCTGACACAACCTGAAGCCTAAACCTTAAACCTAAACCCATTACCCCCTCTAAACCCTAAACCTAACCCACAATCCTAAACCTAAACCTAAACCACAAACCCTAAGCCTAACACAAGCCTAACCTAACTAAACCCACCAACCCACAACCCTTAACCACAACCTAAACCACAAGCCCCGAACCCCGAACCCCGAGCCACAATACCCCTGAAGCCCCAAACCATAACCCCACACAAACCACAAAACCTAAACCACTAAGGCAGAAACCTAACCCCTTAAAACCCTAAAACTGACACAGCAGAAAACTGAGAGCCTTAAAGCCCCGAAACAAAACCACAAACCTACTAAACCCCCAGACCTAAGCCTAGCTAACCTGACACAAACCCTAAGCCCCCGAACTGAGCCCATACAAACCTAACCCTTAAACCTAAGCTTTAACCTAACTAACCTAACCCCTGACCCCGACCCCCGATCCTAAACCCTAAACTGATCCCTGACTAACTAACCCTTAACCAAACCCCTAGCCCTAAGCCTAAACCCACACAAACCTAAACCTTAACCTAACAGAACCCCCCAGGCCCCGAGCTAACCTAACCTTAACCGAAACAGAAACACAGGAGCAGAAACCCCGAAACCCAACCACAACCTGGCCCCTAACCCCCAACCGAACCCAGAGACGAACCGAACCGAAACCCGAGAAACCAGGCCCCATTAGGGTGAACCTCGAACTCGGAACCGGAACCCCGAACCTCGAACTCGGAACCCGGAACCCCGAAACCTGAAACCCGAAACTCAAAACTCTAAACCCTAAACCTCTGACCCTGAAACCCCAGACCCCGAGCCCTAAACCTGACCCAGAAAACCACAAACCTGACAAACCTACTAAACCACAAGCCACAAACCACAAAACCTAAACCCTAAAACCTAAACCTAAACCACAAACCCCAAACCCAAAACCGAAAACCCTAACCCCTAACCCTTAACCTAACCTAAGCCCTAAATAAACCCCTAACCCACAACCCCAACTAAACACTCTAACCCATAAACCCTTAAACCCATAGAGCCTAAGCCTAAACCCACAAGCCTGAGCAAACCCCAAACCCTAACCTATTACAACAAAAACCCCCAGGCCTCAGACTGAGCCCCGAACCCCGAGCCACAACCTAAGCCTAAACCCCCAAACCCCTAGCCCACAAGCTACAACGACACATTTGACCCACTAAACTAAATCTGACTGACTGACCTGACCCTGAACCCACAAAGACCCGACCCTGACCGAAACTCCCAGCCCTAAACTGACCTACCCCTGACACACAACCCCCACCTCCACCTTCAAACCTCGAGAGCCCCAGGCCCCCAGCCCAGCCCAGCCCCTCGACCCTCTGACCCCCAAGCCCCTGACCTGAAATCCTAAACCTAAACCTAAAGCCTAACCTAACCCACAAGCCCACACAAGCCACTAGGCCTGGCTAAACCTGAAACCACACAAGCATATTGATCTTCTTCGAGATAGAGTTAGCTTCAAGCAATCTCCACTTTGCTTTCGAGGAATTCGAAGGTCTCTGCCTTTGTGCATACTTCTTCATGCGTCTACTGCCTTCTCCCAGGTTATCTACGGCTTCATCAAGCAAGTCTTGTCGAGACTTTGCAAACTTGTATGTCTGTATTTGGGCTCACGCTACGTCCAGTGCTCTACGATAACAATGTCGAGGGCTTACATGGGGAACGGGTGCTATCAGTCCCATGGTCGCCTCGGCTTCGCATTACATTCAACAATTGAAGAGAGTTGGCTCTTGGCAGGGGACCTACACCCACAGATCTTCCAGTCTTTAGCTATGAGTGCATTGAGCTACTCCTTCTTTGGGTAATCCCTAAACTCGATGTGGCCGAAGTCGCGAGATAAAGCATCCGACGGCTGACGGTAGTTATAAGAGAGTCATACTCCCCAGCTAGAGCACAACGTATCCTGTGGCTTCTTGTGGCCCTTGCCTCCACTCTTGGTGGTCTTTGCATCTGACAGTTCGGCTCTTTGTTAAGCCTTTCCCTGCAGGTGGGAGTAGGGAAGAGGTCGCTCATAGTGTGGGGATAGGTAGTCGCATTGTTGCCATTCTTTGAGGGCAAGTCTTGGACACCTTGCCGCCCTCCGATTCGGTTTGAGCCCATCGCGCAACCGGACATGAAGTTGAGCGACTTGTGGAGCTTAGGACATGTCCTTGATGTCAGGATCAGCAGTAAGCTTCATAGTCTTTGGTAGTGGAAGTGCAGCGGTTCTTTAGAGACTCCCTCGCCATCCACGCTGTGTTTGTGGGTAAGAACTGATCCTTCAGCTCCTTTTTCAAGATCTCCTAGATCTTGATCTTTGGTCTGCCAGCAGCAGCATCGTCGCTGGATTACGGTCGCCGCAGCTTTGCATCACCTATCAATGCATGAGTGGTTATCGTTACCTGTTCACCCCTTAGGTATTCGACGGCTTGATGAAGTATTGCTCCATGTCGAAGGAAGTTCTCCAAGTCTTTTGCGTTCCGTGTGCCACCAAAAGGCAGGCTCGAGCTCTGCACACTTTGCGAGAGGCGGATCTACGGCCATTTGGTGTGCCTGCTGCTGCTTCAGCCGACAATACAATCTCCCCCTCCCGAGATGCGATCAGCTCCTCGAAGTCACTGGATCATGCTCCGCGATCGGTCATGGAATGACTCATCAGGTTCCTTAATGATGACCTTCTCCTCGAGTCCTCCATCGATTCTGTGAGTCCCGAGTAGGCGACATACGTGATATGAGTCGAAGGGTGGCGTTCGCCTCGGTTTAGGTGCTATCTCCACGTCAAGCCTCGACACTTGTGTGCCAACCTCGACCTCTATCCTTGCTACTTGCTCATGCAGCACATCAACCGTCATCCTCGCGTTAGCCATCTGTGGCTCTGATACCTACTATCACACGCCCTCTTTTTGGCTCATGTGCAGTGTCTAGGAACCGTAGGCAGTCTTCGATGCCTCACAATTCTCGAACACAAAATGTATGGGGCACTCTCCCCTGACTAAGTATTTTATTTACTGCTAAAATACGAGACAATCTTCTGAGAGCTCCCCACATCTTGGGATGCTGCATGCTTACGTGGATCGACTCGATTGCATGGATTAACCAAGTAGGCACCTTGAGGCCCTTTATATAGGATGCTCGAGGGCAATCCCCAGTACGATAATGACTAAGAGTCCTGCTCTCATCTGGTCTTCGATCCAATGACCAGCCTTGATCCTTCGCTCCCAGGGTCTTGGCGGAATGGAAACTCCTATGCACGACAGCGAATCCTGAGGGTGAGGTCACTCCTTTGGAGTCTTTCCGCCTAGGAGTCCTTCCACGCTGGGGTCCTTCGACCTAGGAATCTGGCCACCGGGAGTCTTTCACGCTAGGAGTAGAGTCCTTCGATGTAGGGAGTCTTTCACTTTGAGAGTCTTTCTTGCACTTAGGACTCCTTGGGCTCTGGGAATCCTTGTTGCACCGGATTAGGAAGCTTCTTTGCGGGCTCTCTGCTATATATTAGCGAAATTCCCACAGCGATTATGCCTCAGGTGCCACGCCCGGGCCCCACTGGCGGGTGAGTCTTGAGTGAAGAAGCCATGTGCGCGTCCCAACCAGATTACTTGCCTGCCTTCCCTCATGTGCGTGCTTGGCTCACGCTTTGTGCCTCTGAGCACTTGTTTCCCATCTTTGCCTTGCTTGATTTCCCTTAGGCGGGCCATGGGACCCAACGAGCGCCCTTATCTTGCTTCTGAGACTTGTGTTATCTAGTCGAGGGGTTGACACCAAGCTGCCTTATCTGGCATGTCATGGCACTTGGTCGAGGAGCAGGTGTCTAGGTAAGCAGGCGAAAACACCATGTCTAGGCAAGCAAGTAGAAGAACCTTATGTAGGTATGTCATGGCGCTAGGCCGAGCATCGTTTCTGGAGCATGAGGCCCGGGGTGAGGAGGCGGGTAACAGGCATGCATAGGCAGTATCTTGTTTGGGCGTGTCGTAGCACTAAGAAATGAGAGCACCTTGTCTTGGAATTAGTTAGGTGCCACGATGGGGCTATGAGGAATCGACAAAATTTATATCCTAGGTGTCCTAGCTGAGTAAGCGAACTCTTGCGATATAGCGGTGCAGGGTCGAACACGGGGATGGGTTTTTCTTCGTGAAATGAGAAGTGCGAGTTGAGTTGAAAATGGTATTTCTCTTTGGATTTTGGGTTTTTTGTTCAAAAAAGCGATTATGGGTTGGATGGTTGTAAACTGCATATAAATTAAAAGAAAGTTTAGAAAAGAAGACTCCTTGAAGTCTTGGGTCACTGGATTGGATTTTTAAGGTGTATTCATGCCCTTTGGTTTGTTTCCTCGCGTTCGGGATAATGACCTATAGTCATTTCCCAAAGCCCAGGACTATGATTTAATACTTAAAACCTAAACCACTAAGTACTCCCTCATGAGATATAGCTGTTAGGTGAGCATTCAAGTCCTAACTTGAGTGTGCATATGGCCTCAAAGAGGCAACCTCGGCAATAGGAGATAACTATGTGGATGACGGAGGATCTAAGATTAGCAACCAACGTAACCCTGGCTTGCGAATACACATTAAGCGTTTGGATCAGGAGGTTTCAATATAGGAATTGAGATACGAGGGGGCTTGTGCTCATAAATGCGGAGTGTAATAAACGAGAGGGGGCATGAAAACTTACCTCCGAGCCTCCATCAGTGACCCCTTCTCTTCAAGGAAAGGGGGCTTGGCCAAGCATACCTTGGTTTGTCATCACCAAGGTATGTTTGGTTGCCGAAAAAATGAAAGAAAATGAAAGAAAATAAAGAGAGAAGAAGAGAAGCGGGAGAACTGGAAAAGCAAAAACACTGTGACTGAAAGATTAATTGAGAGTTGATTTGATACAAAGGCTTATATAGCCTTACAAGAGATGTGAAATACCAAAAATACCAAAAATATATGATTACATTGGGGACAAAATGGGAATGATACAAACGAGTCGTTTGGATCAAAACATCAAAAACGAGTGTATTTGGCTATGCGGGAAATTTCGCTAGCATAGCGAAATTTTCGCTATGATAAGCGAAAAACAAGGCATAGCGAAATTCAAATTTTAAGCTATGCCAGTAATTCGGTAGCATAAGCGAAATTTCGCCTAAGCTAGCGAAATTTGGTAACAAGTGAAGAACCCAATGCATAACAAAAATTTAAGCTAGAATTCTTGAGGAAATTTTCGCTATGGTTGCGAAATTTTCGCAATCCTTGCGAAATTTTCGCAATGCATAGTGAAAATTCTGCATTCCACCATTCCTCCTGCATTGCTTTCTGCATCAGTTCAACCTCCATTTCTTCAGTTCCACTTGACATTTCTTCATCCCGGCTTGATGAAATCGTCGAGAATTCATACGAACTCGGCATAAAACATTGCAATTATGATGCCAAGCATGATATGATGGCGGAGGTTCCTAACAACCGCAAAACTACCAAAAACAACCTCGAAAATGCTGTTAGTAACACAATAGGGACATCAATATGCTAATTGGGTTATTTGGAATGATTAGTACCTAAAAAGTGCCTAAAATATAATGAATAGGCCTCAGAGCACTTTTAAGCTTTTGTCAGAAATGTGGCACTAGGCGAGGCGCGTGTCTAGGCATGGTGCTATGTCGGGAGGCAGGTGTCAGACATGCGCTAGGCTCGGGCACCGTATGCAGGCATTTCTTGGCGAAGGCACCTTGTCTGGGCGTGTCATTGCACTGGGCGGAGTGGCAGGTGGCTGGGCATGGCACTAGGCCGAGGGCACTATGTCTGGAGTAAACGTGGGTGAGCAGGTGTCTAGGCAAGCACTAGGCCGAGGCTCCTTGTTTAGGCATGTCATTGAACTAGGCCGAGGAACCGTGGCTAGGCATGACACTAGGCTGATGCACCGTGGCTAGGCATGGCATTAGACCGAGGCATGGTGCCTAGGCATGCACTAGGCCAAGGCACCGTGTCTAGGCATGCACTAGGCCGAGGAACCTTGCATAGGCATGTCATGGCACTAGGCTGAGGCACCGTGTCAAGGCATGCACTAGGCCGGTGTGGTGTCTGGAGCATCTGATAGGCGAGCACCTTGCAGTGTCACGGGACTTAGTTTCCACTGTGGCTCCGTGCGGCGCCCAGACAACTCGCCCCTCGGATGTTTGCTAAGTTGGCCTCCACTTGCCTTGCTTGCTAATGACTTCTACCACGGCTTGGAGCGAGAGAGACTTGAGAGAGAACACTTGAAAGGAAGAAAGCTCTTTATTGAAGAATGGCTCTTTACAATGCTTTGAGAAGCTCTTGACTTGGTGGTTTGCAAATGAGGCTACCCCCTCCTTATATACATATCTTTGGAAGTGCCTAGAACCTTTGAAGGTTCTCTATAAGCCTAGAGAATTCTAAAGCATTCTAGTATGTAAACATATTTACAAGATGTCTCTTAGAAAGAACCTAAGGATGATCTCCTTCTTTCCATGCTCTTCCCACACAAGTCTTGGACTTCTCTCAAAATCTTTCTAGAACCTTCATATTCTTCTACAGCAAAGGGAGGTCTCTCCAAGTCTCTGGAAACTTCCACCCTCCACATATAAGCCTCGCCCAGCTCCATATGATCAGAGAGGGGCTTTCCGTGAGGTGGTGTGACATTCTCCCCCACAGGCTGCGAGACGTCTCATGATCGCTCTTTTCGGCCCAGCGCTCGTCTGTTCTAGAACTTCCACAAAGTGTTCAGCGACCAGCGGCTTCACTCTCTGGTGGTCCCTTCCACTTCCACTTAAGTATTCCTTATAAATTTAAAGAAAGTTATTCTTTCTCAAAGGACCCGATGCCTTAATGATGTAGTCCACCTCCTTGTCATAGGATGTAACAACTGCTGTGGGTGCCCTCGTAGAAATTCCTCGGCTTGGATCTTACTTATCTTCGTGATAGGGCTTTAGATTGCTTACATGGAAGAAAAGATGAATCTTTAGTACTGAGTGATGTCATTTGTAGGACACCTTGCCAGCAGATCTAGTAGCAGGAAAGGGGCCTTCATACTTCTTACAGGTAACTGTGCACCTTTGAAAGGACTTGAGCATTTGTGGTATGAGCTGACAAGCACTAAGTCTCGACCTGGAACTACGCATGTCTCCTCTTCTTGTTAGCGCCCCTCTCTTCATCTTCTTGCGTACCCAAGTATGAGTGCTATGTCCAACTGCTTTCGTACCATCCCTTAGCAAATTTGTAGGCCGTTGGACTCTTCCCTGTGTACCCCCTGGCTAGGGTGTGAGGAGTCATCGGTTGTTGCCCTATGACTATCTCGAACGGACTCCTCTCGGTCGCCTCATTCCTTTGTAGATTGTATGAGAACTGAGCCACATCTAGCAACTTTGCTCAGTCAGTCTAGTTAGCACTTACAAAGTGCCTGATATAGCTCCCGATGACTGCATTCACCCGTTAGATGCCCCAATGATGCGGTGAAAGCTAGTAAGCGACTCGTGCCCATGAGCTTGAAGGCTCAACTTCCAGTGGCGTGAGTCACGATCAGCGATGATAAGCTTTGGTAGCCCCAATACTTCTGCGTTCTTGAGGAATAGCACAGTCGACTCCTCTGTTTGTGCAATCATAGGGGCTGCAATGAGTAGCATACTTAGAAAATCGGTCCACCACTACTATGATAGATCCATATCCCTCGAACTTGGGTAAGCCGATAATGAAGTCCATAGTAGCCTCTCCAAGGTCGCTACGCACGGGTAGTGGCTCAGTAATCCCCTCGGTGATGTTGCTCCGCCCCTTGTCTTGTTGGCACAGACAAGTCTCACATAAGTCTCCACGTCATCCGAGGATGCGTGGCGATGGTAAACCGGACTCTAGTAGTGCCCTCGTGCATCGTTGCCCTGGATGTCCAATCCATTTGGAGTCCTGACACTCCTTGATGAGATTCCTTTTGATGCTTCCCTACTTAGGCACATAGGCGCTTCCCTTTGTGTAGGTAAGCTGAGTCCTCTACAGCTCGCCTTGTCTTTCCTCGTAGACCAGCGTGATGAGACTCTCCAGCCCACTTGGGATCATGTTACTGACCCTCTTTTATGAGATCCACCATCTCCACCCAGGCGGCTAGTCGCCAGTGCTAGCTCCCACCTTACGACTAAGGCATTGGCCACGTGGTCGCGTACGGGCTTGTACTCAGTGTGAGTCCAAACTCAGCCGGGAAGTCTTGTCCTTGCAGCAGGGCTTTGGCTATTACAGTGCAGGTAGCTAGTAGCAACATTATTAGGTCTTCACTATGAAGTGTGACCCCGAATGGTGTCCATGTCATGGCAATGGATGATCGTAGTCATCTCTTTCTCTTAGGCCGTGTATAGCCTCTCTCAGGTGTCATTGGGCTTGCGACTTTCAAAAGACATGGCGTTTCTCTTGCATAAGAACCCCTCGATAGCGAAGTCGAGCATCGGTGTGCCTCAAATACCTTAGTGTGGTCAGGTAGCGCCAACACCGGCTCCTCCGACATGACCTTCTTCAAGTCTTCAAAGGCTTGCTGGCATTTCTCACCCACGTCCATGCCTTACTCTTCTTGAGAAGATGCACGTCGATGGAAGTACGCTCTTCTTGAGTACCCTTAATGAACCGCGGAGTAGTAATTCACTAGGCGAAGAAAAGATAGTTGTGGCACCATGTTAGGGGATCCCATTCTGAATGGCTTTGATCTTGCTCTGTCCATCATAGGCTTGCCATCATGATGCGATGTCTAGGAAGCCCACTTCTCCACAAGCGAAAGAGCATTTCTCCTTCTTACGCATATAACATTCTGCGCCCAATAAGCGCGGAACACACGCCTTAGATGATCAACATGCTCCATCGAGGTGTTGCTATATATAACAATATCATCTAGATATAACATCACAAACTTATCACAAGACGGATGGAATATCTTGTTCATCGAGAGTGCGGAATGTGGCGAGGTGCATTAGTAAGACCAAGGGCATCATTAGGAACTCGCGTAAAACCATACCTGCGTCCTGCAGTAGTCTTGGCTCATCCTTGACTATCCTCACTTGGTAGTACCGTATAAGTCGGCAGTGAAATGCAGCTGGCCTGCCAAAGTTGATCGAATAGGTCGACAATAGAGGAATGGATACTTGTTGTAGTAGTCACCTTGTTGAGCGCCGGTAGTCGATGCACATCGCGGTGACCCATCGTGCTTCTTTTGGAATAAGGCCGGCGCACCACGAGGAGCCTTAGATGGTTATGGATGAATCCAGGCATCCAACTCCTTCGATTGTCTTCGACTCCTCGACTTTGGGGTGCCATCTGTAGGGCCCCGTAGCGGCGGGTTTGCTCCGGCTCGGCTCGATCTTATGATCTTCCTCTTTCCTAGGTGGGAGCTTTTGGGTAGCTCAGGTGGCATTGTCTTCGAACTCATCTAGCACAGCCTAGCAACTTCTATGGGCATAGGATCTCTCATAGGGTCAATCGGGTCTTCTTTAAGAGCCACCATGTAGGTCACCTCATCCTTTTTCAACCCCTTTTCTAATTGCATAGCAGACAACATAGGGGTCTTGTCTTTGTCTTCGGTGATTGTGGGAACCATACATGGTGCCTCTTCTTCTAAGATAGCCATGGAACATAGAAAGGTAAAGCATAGCTTTTAGTGAAGAAGTCATCAGAGCACTATCTTGAAGTCATCCATGGGCGCCAGTGAGGTGTATGCATCTCAATGCGTCATCATTGTCACCCCCCCTGAGCTACTCCTTGTGATGGCTTGGCGGCGGGTTCTTGCCTCGGCCATCACGCCTCATGGATGTTTGGAGCTTGAGGTAACTATTGCCTCCTCCTCTGAGACAAAGTTGTGTGTGGACCAGGGTGTCTATCATGGCCTTGGTGGACATCCCATTCACCTTGGCCTCCACATACATGAGTCCCTTGCTTTGAGGCTGCTCCTTAGCTTGCTTGACCTTGAGGGTGTTCAACATGCATTGACCCCATTTGAGCATCATCACCCTCTTGTTCGGTCTCCCTCTCGATCAAGGCATTGAGGGCCTTCCTTTTAGGACATTCACGTGCCCAATGTGGTCCATCGCATAGGAAATAATTGGTCTTTGGCTTGAAATCCCTGCGCCTGTCCCCGCTTTTGCCCTCTTTGTTGGTAGAGGCCACACTTGATCCTTCCTTAGCATTATAGCTTTTGGATCCCTTGTCTTCCTCACCTTTAGCATGGCTACCCATGGCAGAAGCAGTGCGAGGCAGTCTTCACTTTAAAAATCCATAAGTGACCGCTGGCTTCCATGGCCAGTGGCTATGTCTTGGACACCACGTCTCCTTAATTCTTGCTCAGCCCAGCTTTGTAGGTTGTCCATGAAGTTGAAGAGAAGCTCATTCTCATTCATATCAGGCGCCTCAAGCATTAAGGAGGAGAACTCCTTGACATAGTCGCAGATTGACCTCGTGTGCCTGAGATGCTTGATCTTCTTACGTGCCATGTATCCCACATCTTCGGGGTAGAATTGCTTTTTGATCTCTCTTTTGAAATCCGCCCATGTATCTATGGTGAATATTCCTTTTTCTATATCCATAAACCTTCTACGCCACCATAGAGTAGCATTATCGGTATGGTAGAGAGTAGCGGTGCGTACCTTAGTTGCCTCGTCGGTTAGCGCTATTGCCTTAAAATATCTCTCCATGTGCCACAAGTAGTTATCTAGCTCCTTAGCATCCCGCTTCCCAGTGAAGGTGTGTGGTTTTGGCACCTCCACCCTTGGTGCTTCATGGGTGGCCATAACCCGAGCTGACAGTGCTGTCTTATAGATGGCCACCTCTTGCCTTAACTCCTCTTCGTGCTTAGTCAAGACCTCCACCCTTGACTCTAAGCTTGCGAGCATGTCTAGGAACCTCATGAACTCTCATCAGGCACCACTTGGGCCCAGAAGCGAGCCATGCATCCCCTCTTGAAGGTCTTGGATGCACCTTGGATCCTCACGGCCTTCTCCATGCTGCTCCCATGGTCCACTCCTTCCTTGGTGTCAGCCATAGCGATCTCAATGGGTCAACCATTGTCTAGCTCATGGGAGGATCACGAGACTTGTCCTTCTTTCCCTTATAGCGGGAAGGTCGGGTCCACTACTGAACTTGCTCGGCAACTTCCTCTACATGAGAGCTCCATCATTGTGTCTTCTAGAGTAACTCCACCGTGTGTGAGCTGCGTGCCAAGCTGTCACGGACTTGGTTTCCTGCTAGCTCGTGCGGCATGACAAACTACGCCTCAGATGTGTAGTCAGACCTCCCTTGCCTTGCTTGCTAGCTCGGCTTCCACCCACGGCTTGGAAGCTAAGAGAACTTGAGAGAACACTTGAAAGGAAGAAAGATCTTTATTGAAGAATGGCTTTTTACAATGCTTTGAGAAGCTCTTGACTTGGTGGTTTGCAAATGAGGCCACCCCCTCCTTATATACACATCTTTGGAAGTTTCTAGAACCTTTGAAGGTTCTCTATAAGCCTAGAGAATTCTAGAGTATTCTAGTATGTACATCGTTACAAAGAGGTCTACAGAAGAACCTAGGATGATCCTCCTTCTTTCCATGCTCTTCCACACAGTGTGGACTTCTCGAGAATCTTCTAGAGCCTTTCCATATTCGGCTGCGGCGAGGTGTCTGCGAGTTATGGGGCATCTTTGTGTGTAAGCCTCATGGCTCAAGCCTTGGTCAAGAGGGCTTTCCGGTGAGGTGTGAGCCTGGGCATGTCATGGCTCTAGGCCTAGGCACAGTGTCTTGGCATGCATTAGGCCGAGGAACCTTGCCCTGGGCATGTCATGGCGAGGTGAGGGCAGGTGTCTGGGCACGCACTGGGTCGAGTCACCTTGTGGGCGGGCACTGAGCCCCGAGGCACCTTTTCTGGGCATGTGGCACTGGGGCGGGCTGCCGTGTCTGGGCGTACTGGGCCCGAGTCATGCGTGTCTGGGTGTGTGGCCTGTGGGAGCACTGGGTGTGCAGGTGTACGTGGACGAGCAACAATGTCACAGGCATGCGCTGGAGCCGGGTCACGTCTGACGGGTCATGCCACTGGCCAGGAATCGTGTCGGCATGCACGCCAGTAGGGGCTTCTGCCAGGCATGTCGTAGTGAGCGGAGGCACCATGTCTAGGCATGCACTTAGGAATTTGAGTCACGATGTCTAGGCATGCACTAGACGAGGAACCTTGTCTGGGCATGTCATGGAACTAGGTCGAGCCACTGCCGTTGCATGGCACTGGCGAGGCACCTTGTCTGAAAGCGACGCGGGGCGGGGGTGCCGTTGCCTAGGCATGCACTAGGCCGGCGCCGTGCTGGGCATGTCTTCGGCCTTAAATTCGAGGCAGGTGTCTGGGCGTGTACTGGGTGGGGCACCTCCCTAAGGCATGTCATGGCATTAGGCTGAGGCAGGTGTCTAAATGACATAAGGCCAGGAGTCACCTTGTCTAGGCATGCACTGGGCAGGCGACTTGCCTGGGCATGTGTTGGCACTCATACGGGGCCGCAGGTGTCTGGGTGTGCACTGGGCTAAGTCAGGTATTTCTTAGTGCACTGAGCGAACTGCATTATCTGGGCATGTCATGGAACAAGGCGAGGCACGGTGTCTAGGCATCTTGTTGGCCAGGAGTCCTTTGTGTCTAGGCATGCGCTGGTAGGGGCATCTTGCCTCGGCATGTATTGGCACAAGGCTGAGGCATCGTGTCTAGTGCATGGGCGTTGTACCTTTCACAAATCTCTTTCTGCTTTCTCGCCGTATTTGTACCTTTCCTCCCTTGATTCGACTTAGACTCTCGAATCTTTCTTGGATGCCCTCTTGCACCCGGCCTCCACCCTAAGACCTGTCAGACGCATCAGTATACACTAGCGGTAACTCGAGTCGGGCGGTCTCAAAACATACGAGATGATCGCATCTTTGGGCTTTTGGAAGCCTGACAGCACTCTGCATCCCGTTCAACTTCCTCTCTTTTTTCAAAGATTACATGAGGCAGCTGCAGCAGAATAGCCCGGTATAAATCTCCTGTTCAGTAGTTTGCTGGCCAGAGCAGTCGAAGTTAATGCACCTTGGTGTTTGGCCCCCGATCTCCAGTGCTGCCACGCCTTTTAATCCATCCTTATCTCGGACTTTGAAATCGGATGACCCAAGCTTTGATCTCGATTACGAGCAAACTCACACTTCTCTTTCTTGACATATAACTAGTTGCGCGCTGATGCGTCCATACCATCTTAAGGTGTACCACGTGATCTTAGAGTCGGGTGTAGATCACTATGTTGTCGAGTAATACCACCACGAATGAATCCGAGAGTGAATAGGACATCATTCATGAGGATTTACAAAATGCAAGCGGGAGCATTAGTGAAGCAAGGCATAACTAAAGTCAGAAACTTCCGTGCAGGTATTTACACGTGTAGTCTTTGCCTCATCCTTGACCCGTGTGCGCTTGCGTCGATGTAAGTCCCAGCTTGGTGAAGTGCTCGACCTTGCTCAAGCCGTCGAGCAGGTTGCGGCTAAGGTATCGGATACTTGTTTGTAATCGTGACTTTATTCGTGCGTGATCACACGTTCGAGCGTCCCCATCTTGCTTCTTACGAAATATAGATTGCTTTCCGTCACGATTGCTTTGGAGAAGGCTGGACCGGACCCACATCGTGACTCAGTCAGCGCAGCCATGACTCTCAACTCACGGTGGAGTCATAGATGGGAGCTTGGGTAGGCCTCGACCACGGCACGAGCTCTGCGATGATCAGATGCCTTTCTCGGTGGCGACTTCTTAGGCGGCTTCCGGAGGCATAACATCGGCAAATCTCCTCGATTGGGGGCTATGGCATTTGGCACTTCGACTTGGCAATCGGCAGTCTTGATGTTCTTTTGACATATCTGTGCCATACTTCTAAGGCCTTTCTAGAGTTACGGGCGAACCAAAGGTCTTCTCACAACGAAAGTCTCTCTTGAGTGACAACATTGATCTTAGGCTACAAAAGCATGTTGCTTCTCATCATGATCCTTGATCCATTCAAGTGCGACAATAAGGCTACCTTGGCTCTTTGGAAGAAATGATTTACCTAAATGAAATCAAAATCATCGAAGGAACCTTTAGAGTCTGTCATTACCTTTCTAATTCCCATCTGAATTACCCGTTCTTCGCCATATCGTAATCTCATGGTAGCAACTGTTCGGCTTTGAACTTCATTGTCATCTTTAGCGAGCTTTCAATCAGGAGTCACAGTTTACTCCCTTTGTTGATACAAGATTGTGGTGCTTCGCTGTCTTGATAGCCTGATTTTCTGGCCTCAGGTCGTGACTCGGCATACATCGGTCAGGTGTGAGTCGCCTCGGCTCACATTGCATTCTTAATGAAGAGGATTGGCTCTTGTAGGGATCTTACCCGCTATCTTCCCGTCTTGACCGTGAGTGCATTGAGCTTCTCCTTCTTTGACGATCTAGCTCGATGTGGCCCATCCTTGAGATAAAGTATCCCGGCGGCTGTGGATTTATGAGAAGTCCCCCTTCTCCCCACTTTTAGCACGTATCTGCGGCTTCTTCCAGCCCTTGCCTCCGCTCTTGGAGGTCTTTGCATCTGACTTCCGGTTCGACTCTTTGTTCGGCGCCGCACCCAGGGGTGGGGAGTAGAGGAAGAGTCACTGCAGTCGAATGGTAGTCACTTCTGCCATTCTTTGAGAAACGGGAAGTCTTGGACCTGCCTCCTCGGTTCAGTTTGAGCCCATCCTTGCAACCCGGACATGAAGTTGAACAACTTGTTGACTTGGACATGTCATGATGTCAGGATCAACAAATAAACTCTTTCATAGTCTCACGATTGGGCGATACGCTGGTTTCTTTAGGAGCTCCTTCGCCATCCGCGGCTGTGTTCGTGGTAGGCGTCCTTCGACTCATTTTCAAGATCTCCCGGCTCGATCTTTGGTCGACCCAGCGCGTATTAAGCTTGTTAGTTTCCACCAAAGCACCCATCACCTATCAAATACATAGTGGTTATGGATTTACGATCACCCCGGTATGGCGTGATGAAGTATTGCTCCATGTCCCGAGTTCTCCAAGTCTTTTGCGTTACGTGCGCTCTTAGAAGAGCTTTAGCTCGGTGCTCGCACCTTTGTAGGGCGGTCTGCTGGCGGCTGGTGTGCCTGCTGCTCGCTTAATGACCACGATCTCCCCCTTTAGAGATCTGATCCACTCCTCGAACTCCTCGGTCATAGTCAAAGGTGGTCATGGAATGACTCCATCAGTTCTTGGCGACTTTCTCTCGGTCTCATCGATTCCTTGTGATCGACGGGGCGACATCGGTTGAGTCGAAGGGTGGCATTTGCACCGATTCTTTGTGCTATCTCAGCGTCCCAGTACGGGCCAGCGCGTGCTACCGGCCTCTATCTTGCTACTTGCTCACACAGTGCATGTGGATTCGCATTAGCCATCCGTGGCTTTCCACGATACCCTCTTCACCGCCCTCTTTTAGCTGCGTGTGCGCGATGCAGGAACCGTAGGCAGCCATGTAATGCCTCTGATTCTCTGGCGAAGTGCAGGCCTCTCCCCCAACTCATTATTTTATTGCTGCTAAAATACAGACAATCTTGCAAAGGCTCCCACTTCTCGGAATGCTCTATGCTTTACGTAGATCGACTCTGTCGTGAATTAACCGAGTGGGCCGCGCATGCCCTTTATATAGGATATGAGGGGCGTCTGAGTACGATAATGACTAAGAGTCTTACTCTGGCTCTAGTCTTGTCCTTGACCAGCATAATCCTTCCGACTCTAGGAGTCTTTGTGAATGAAACTCCTACCTGACCACACAAATCGAGGTAGTAGTCCTCACTTGAGTCGGCTACTGAGAGTCCTTCGCTAGGAGTCAGAGCGCGAGTCTTTCCCGCTAGAGTAGGAGTGCTTCCGGCTTGAGTGTTTCACTTTAGGAGTCCTTCTATTAGGACTGTAGGTTGTAGGAATCCTTGTTGCACCGGTTAGAGCTTGTTGCCCGAGGCTCTCTGCCACTGTCATGTGTTCCCTGCGATTCTGTTTGCCTCGGGGTGCCGTGCCTCGGGCTCCCTCCTAGCGAGTGAGTGTCGTGATATGTTGTGCGGCGATCCCAAACTAGATTACATGATTGCGTTCCCTCATGTGTGTGCTTGGCTCATGCCTTATGCCTCCGAGCACTTGTTTCCCATCTTTGCCTTGCTCGATTTCCCTTAGGCGGGCCATGGGGCCAAGGCAGCGCCCTCATGCCGCATGGGACTCATGTTATCTAGTCGAGGGGCAGACACTAGGCATGCACTAGGCCGAGTCACTGTGTCTAGGCATGCACTAGGCCGAGGCATCTTGCCTAGGCATGTGTTGGCACTAGGCCAAGGCCTTTGTGTCTGGGGCATGCACTGGGTGCAGGAGTCCACTTGGTTTCTGGGTGGCTCTGGGCCCGAAAGCACCATGTTTAGGCGACACTGGGCCGAAGGGCCTTGGCTGGGTATGTCGTAGCGTGGGAGTAGGAGCCTGGTTTATGGGCATGGCAGCGAGAAATTTGGGCAGTTCCTAGGCATGCCTGGCTAGGGCATCTTATCCTGGGCATGTCGTGGCCTGAGGCAGGCACCGTGTCCTAGGAAAGATAAGACCGTGGAACCTTGTCTAGGCTTGTCATGAGGTACTAGAGCGAGGCAGGTGTGTGCAGGCATGGTACTGGGCAGAGCACTTAGGTGTCTGGGCATGCTTAGTAGAGTCCATAGTGTCTAGGCATGCACTAGGTGAAGGCACCTTGTCTGGGCATGTCATGGCTGGCCAGAGGGCATTGTGTCTGAGCGTGCACAAGGCAGTCACCTTATCTAGGCATGCACTAGGCCAAGGCACCTTGTCTAGGCATGTCATGGCACTTGGTTGAGGTGTCTAGGCATGCACTAGGGCACAGTCACGGAGTGTCTGCAGCATGCACATTAAACAGGTATCTTTCCTGGGCATGTGTGTTGGCACTAGGACGAGCCTTTGTTTCTAGGCATGCACTGGTGAGTCCTTGTGCCTAGGCATGTCTTGGCTCCTAATAGAGGCAGGTATCCTAGGCATTTGAGGTTGAGGGCACCTTGCCTTGGCATGTCATTGCAGCAGGCTAAAGGCAGGTGTCTGGGCATGCACAAGACTAGGTCACTTGGAGTGTCCTAGGCATGAACTGGGCAGGCACCTTGCAAACATGTCGTGGCACTTTATCTTGGGGCACCATGTCTAATCAAGATTGCTAGTGGGGAAGCAGTGTCTGAGGCATGCCTTGGCCAGAGTCATCGGTGTCTAGGCATGCACTAAGTGAAGGCACCTTGTCTAGGCATGTCATTAGACTAGGCCAGAGCGGATTGCTGGGCATGGCACTAGGCGGGCACCATGTCTGGCGAGCACTAGGTTGAAGCAGGTGTCTGGCGACTAAGGCGAGGCACCTTGTCTTGTGTGTCATGGCACTTAGGCAGAGGCAGGTAATCTAAGCATGACAGGCAAGGCACCTTTCCTGGTCCGACCTTGGCGGGGCGCGGTGCCCTGGGCATGCACTGGGGTGAGACCGTTGGCATGTCATGCGTGGGTTGGGGCATTGTGTTTAGGCATGCACTAGTAGGAGACCTTGCCTAGGCATGTCATGGCTGAGGCACCGTGTCTACGCGTACGTTAGAGGGTGAGGTCACTATGTCTGGGCATGCCTTGGGACGAGGGCATCTTTGGGTAATGTTGGCGCTAGGCGTGGCTTCATGTTGGCATGCACTGGTAAGTCAGGTGTCTAGGCATGCCTTTGGGCTAAAGCACCTTGTCTGGGCATCATGGCATGAGACAGGAGCTAGGTGTATGAAGCAAGCACTGGCGGGTACACCATCATGCAGAATAACCTTGAAATTTGAAGAACCTTAGCTTGGTGTCATGGCACTCGTAGGCACCGTTTCAGGCATGACTAGCCCAAGACATGGAGTCACCTATCATGCACTAGGCGAGGAGCATCTTGTCTAGGCATGTCAGGCACTAGCTAGAGGATCCGTGTTTAGGAAAGCCTATACCTAAGCACCGTCTAGGCATGTTATGGCCTTAGTAGAGAGACACGGTGTCTGGCAGCGAGGTACTAAGTAGAGGCACCATGTCCTAGGCATGCACTGGGCCGGAGTCACTGGATTGAAGAGCAGAGCATGCGCTAGGCAGGCACCTTAATGCAGGCATGTCATTATGAACCGTGCAGGTGGCTGGGCATGGCACTAGGTAGAACCTTGCCTAAAGTAATCATTGAACTAGGATGAGACAGTGTCTTGGCATTCACTATCTTAGAGTTGGGTGTATGGGGCATGCACTACGTGGGGAACCTTGCCTACTCTTGTGTTGGCACTCTGTAGAGAGCCTTAGTGTTTAGGCATGCACTAGGCCAGAGTCAGCTGATGTCTAGGCATGCACTAGGCCCAGGCACCTTGTCTAGGCATGTCATGGCACAAGAATGGGAGCTTAGATGTCTAAAATGACACTAGGCCCAGCTTAGGTGTCGGGGGGCTTACTAAGTGAGGCACCTTATTTAGGTATGTCATGGCACTAGGCCGAGGCACCGTGTCTAAGCATGACACTTGACCAAGGCCCCTTACATAGACAGTTCACGGCACTAGGCCGAGGCACTGTGCCTAGGAATGCACTAGGTCGAGGCCCCTTGCCTTGGCATGTCATGGCGATGGCGGGGCCAGTCATTTAGGCATGCATTAGTAGGAGGACCTTGCTGGGATGTCATGGCAGGGTGAGGCAGGTGTCTGAGCATGCACTAGTAGAGGAATCACCATGTCTAGACATGTCATGGCGTGGTGAGGCAGGTGTTTAGGCATGCCTGGCCAGGAATCCGCGGTGTCTGGGTATGCGAGGCATCTTGCTAGGCATGTGTTGGCAGCTAGGGCGAGGCAGGTGTCTGGGCATGCACTAGGCCGGAGTCAGATGTCTGGGCATGTGCTAGGCCAGAGGCACCTTGTCCTGGGCATGTCGTGGAACTGGGGCGGGGCACGTGTCTAAATGAGCACTTAGTTTGAAGCAGGTGTTGAAGCGAGCACTAGGCGAAGAACCTTATCTGGAATAATGACACTAGGCCGTGCACCATTTCTAGGCATGACGGTAGGCTAGAGCAGGTGCCTGGGCATGCACTAGGCAGAGATCGTCTGGGCGTGTGATGGCACTAGGCAGGGCAGGTGTCTGGGAAGCACTAGATCTAGGCACCTTGTCTAGGCTTGTCATGGCACTAGGTAGAGGCACGGTCTGGGCATGGTGCTAGGCGGGGGCAGGTGTCTGGGCATGCACCGGGGGCCGGAGTCAGCGTGTGGGCATGCAGGCGAAGGCACCTTGTCTAGGCATGTCATTGCCCTGAGGCCAGGAGCCTTGGAGTCTGGGCATGCACTAGACTAAAGCACCATGTCTAGGAATGTCATGGCCGCAGTGGGGAGGCCTTTGATTGTCCTAGGCATGCACTAGGTAAGTCAGCGATGTCCGGGGCATGCGCTAGTGGGGTCATCGTGTCTGGGCATCTGATAAGTGAAGGCATCTTGACCACAGGCATGTCAGTACATAGATAGAGCAACGTGGCTAGGCATGGCCTTGGTGAAGCTGCTGTCTGAACATGCATGAAGTAGAGGAACCTTAACGTAGGCGTAATCATGGAGCCCAGAGCGGAGGCATGTGTCTAGGCATGTACTAGGCCCAGAGTCAGCGTGTCTAGGCATGCAGTGAGTCCACGGAGTGTCTAGGCATGCACTTAGTCGAGAGCAGTGCTGAGCATGTTTTAGCACTGCGTAGAGGCAGGTGTCTAAGCACATGCACTAGGCCTTGCAGTCACCATGTCTAGGCATGCACTGGGCGGAGACCTTGTCGAGGGCATGTCATGGCCTGGTGGGGCACCGTGTCTGAAGCGAGCACTGGCGGTAGCCTTGTGTCTAGGGAAGCCTTGGCGAGGGCTCCTAATCCTAAATGTCGAGGGGCACTAGGCCGGGGCACGAGTGTGTAAGCATGGCTGGGCGGGCCCGCATGGGGCTGTTCACGGCTGGGTGGGAGCAGCGGGTGCCTGGGCATGCTGCAGGGTGGGCACCTTGCCTTGGCTTTCGTGGCGGTCAGTAGGGCCGTGTTTAAGGCTTACTAGGCGGGGACCTTGCTAGGCATGTCATGTACGATGTGGAGTCACCTTATCTGGGCACGCACTAGGCGAATCACCTTGTCCTAGGTATGTCATGGGATTAGGGTGAGAGCCGCGGAGTGTGCAGGCATGCGTTAAGTGGAGGTCGTGGAGTGTTTAAGGCGTACGTTGAAGTAGGGCATCTTGCTTTGGGCATGTGTTGGCACTATGGCGAGGGAATCGTATCCTGGGCATGCACTGGGCCAAGCACCTTATCTGGGCATGTCATGGCACTAGAGCGGAGGCATCGTGTCTAGAAAAGCACTAAGTGAAACACCGTGTCTAAGGTAAGCTTACTTGGCAGAAAGACCATATCTAGGTATGTCATGGCACTTAGTCGAGGCACCGTTTCTAGGCATGGCACTGGGCTGAGGCACCGTGTCTAGGCATGTCATTTCACTAAACCGAGGCAGCGTGGCTATGCATGGCACTAGTGGGAGCACCGTGTCCCAGACGACCTTAGGATGAAGCACCATTTCTAGAGCGAAGCAGGCCAGAGGCTCCTTGTCTAGGCATGTCATTGAACTGAAATGGGGCACGGTGGCTAGGCTGTAGATGCAGGTGGCTAGGCATGGCATTAAGCAGAGCAGGTGCTAGGCATGCACTAGGCGAGCATCAAAGTGTCTGGGCATCTTGTTGGGGAACCTTGCTAGGCATGTCGTGGAACTAGGCTTAGGCATAGTGTCTAGGCATGTACTAAGCCGAGTCACCGTGTCTAGGCACATCTGATAAGCTAGGGCACCTTGCTGGGCATGTCATGGTACTAGGCATATGATTAGTGCCCCAAAAAAGTGCTCATTTGAACCTTTATTTAAAATAGGTTTTGAGTGCGCACTAATCATATGAGATTAAACCAATTGTCATGTGCATGTCCACTTGGTGCTGCTAATTTGGTTTGAGATTGTTTTGGGTAGTTTTGCGAGGTCTTGGGAACCCGGTGTTGTGACTTGGCGTGATATTGGTCTTAAATGCGAATTCTCGGTGATTTCATCGACGAAATGAAGAAATATCAAATGGAAATGACGAAAATGAAGGCTGAAGTGGATGGCGAGAGGCAATAGGAATTTTGGCTATGATTCTTGAAATTTATTTAGATTGCGAAAATTGTAATCATAGAAAATTCGCTAGGCTAATGGTATTCAACAGAAATCCTTGTTGCTAGCGAAAATTTTCAATTCCGTATCTACGTGAATTTAAGCTAGGCTAATGAAATTTAAGCTAACAAAGAGCCCACTATACTAGAAATTCTTTATAAGCGAAGTGCTCGGCTTTGTGTTTTAATTTGCTGATTCAAAACGACCACGTTTTGATAAATTACCATTTGTCCCTTATGTAATTTCATATTTTAGGCATTTTTGTATTTTCACACTTTAGGATTGGCTATATAAGCCCTACAACTTTGTAACCCTAAGTAACTTTTTCCAATCTTTGATTCTGATGTCTTTGCTTTTCCAGTTCTCACGCTTCTCTTCTTCTCTCTTCATTTTCTTTCATTTTCTTTCATTTTCTCGGCAGCAAACATACCTTGGTGATGACAAACCAAAGGTAGCATGCAGCTCGCCCTTCATGAAGGAGATCCTTTGGTGGAGTTTGGAGGTAAGTTTTTCATGCCCTCTCATTTATCACCACTGCATTTATGAGCATTTTAAGCTCCTGCGTCTCTACAGGTTGAGCCTCCCCAGATCCAGCCTCGCCCGATGTGTATTTGGCAAGCTTTGTGAGATTCTGATGGTTGCTTAATCTTAGATCCACTGTCATCCGTTAGTTGTCTCATATTAGTTCTTGCATGTAGGTTGCCTGCTTTGAGGCCGTATACGTGTCGGTACTTGAATGCTCCTTTGATGCCATATCTCATGAGAGAGTAATTTAGGGTTTAGGTTGTAGTCTTAAATCAAGGTCAGGTTTGGGAAATGACTATAGGTCATTATCCCCAGCGAGAAACAAACGAGGAGCATGAGTACACCTTAAAAATCCAATCCGGTGACCAGACTTCCAAGGTGTTTCTTTTCTAAATTTTCCTTTAATTTATATGCGGAGTTTACAACCATCTGACCAACGTTTTGAACAAAACCCAAAATCCAAAGAGAAATACCATTTCAACTCAAACGCACTTCTTATTTCCACGAAGAAGCCCATCCGTGTTCGACCCTAGACCAGCTATCTTTGCGAGTAGCCTCGCTACGGCAGTAGGACACCTAGGATACAAATTTTGTTGATTCCTATAGCCCTACTGTGGCACGAATCAAATGGCGCCGTGTTCGAGGATGGTGCCCTAGTGAGATAAGAAGCTATTGAACTTGTGATTCATATCACAAGTTTTGGTAAAATCTCATTCCCTTTTTATTTTATCAATTTTTCCCACTTGCAGTTCACTGTAGGCATTTTAAATTTTTCCAGTACATTCAGTCTTTCTTTGCTAATTTTAGCTAACCTTAACCCTTTTGTTAGTTTTGTTTGGTTGTTTGTTGATTGTGAAGTGTGCGGGAGGCGGTTTATGCGATGGGATAGGAACAGCGGTGGGCTTGAAAAGGGTGGCTGGCTGCACGAGGAACGGGGGCTTCAGGTGATCGCTACAGGTGCTCAAATGGATCCTCCACGGGAGGAACAACCAAAACCCGGCGAGGTGCACAGGGAGCCCCGATGCATGTCGATCCTGAGGGATCACATACACCCACCCAGGGTGAGTGCACCCTCATGCATAATTCCCCCTGCTCAGGAGGTGGCAGTGAAGCCTTACTTGGTGCCTCTACTCCCAACATTCCATGGCATGGAGAATGAAAACCCTTATAATCATATTAGGGATTTTGAGGAAGTATACACCACTTTCAAAGAGGGTGCCATCGACATGGAGCTACTAAAGCTAAAAGCCTTTCCATTGACCCTAAAGGACAAGGCAAAAATTTGGCTAAATGCATTAAGGCGAGAACCATAAGGGTGGGGAGAGGCTGCGGGCGAGTTTCTAAAGAATTCTTCGGTGCTCCTGAGACAAGCAACTTGAAGAGCGAATTTACACCTTTGCGGCTGAACCAATGAAAAATTTTACCAATCTTTGGGAGAAGTACATGGAAACCCTCAGTGCATGCCCACATCATGGATTTGTCGTGGATCTTTGGTGAATCATTTTATGATGGAATGTCCCTTTGCCATGGCTTAGCTGTTAGAGACCGTAATGTGAGGGGACTTCCTAGCAAAAAATGGGATGAGGCCATGGATTTCCTCGACTATGTGGCTGGGACATCCAAGGCTTGGGGCAGGCCAAATCCCAGGGAGAAGCGAGCAGGGAATGAGACCCTAAACAAACCCCGAGGGGCATACATTCACTTGCGAGAGGATGTGGAATTGAAAGATAAGCTATCCCGTCTTGGTAGGAGGGTGGAAGCGGAAAGAAAAAGTACATGAGGTCCCGGTGGCGAAGTCCTTTCACCGAACCAAACCATGCTTGATTTCAATCCATGGTCACGAAACCTTGTCCAATTGCTCCCTCAGTAAGGGATTTGATGGCTGAACATGCAAATATAGTGAGCTGAAATAAAACGCACGCGGATGCCGTGTGGCGACACATATAATCAGCTGGAGGAACCGCGAGCCTCTCCTAGAAGCCTCGGCCTCCCGGCATATGTTCCCCGGGAGCACAGCCGAGCGGCAACCACCACACTCTTCTCACATTGAGCAAGCCATTTTAGATCACGACGAGTGGTGGGAAATTTTGTGGAGAGACGAAAAGGCGTCAATGCTCGAGTTGAGCAAAAATTGAAAATGTGAAAGCTCTTTGAGCAAAGAGAATAGATGGGTACGGAAGTAACCTTGCTTAGAAGAATTAGGCTTGCGGGCATCCATAACAAGAATGGCAAATCCTTGTGAGCGGGGAGGTTCCTTCGGCCAGTGCGAATCGAGGGAGTCCGTGGGCGAGCTATTCGGTGAACCTTCCTAAAAATGGATGAAGTCAAGGCGTCATTACCTTAAGAAGTGGAAAAAGAGGTCGATCAGTCTATGCGAAACTGTTGAGAAGCAGAAAAGGGGAAGAGTGGAGCCACCTTACATTTCTTGAAGGAGGACTCGATGAAGCGCGCATGCCTCCTCCATTCCCAACTAGCTAGAAGCAAGAAGGCATCGACGGGCGGGCATCGTAGAAGTCTACAGGCGGTGGTCGACATACCCACTTTTGGACATCATCGAGCAAGTCCTATTATCACGAAGTTTTTGAAAGATCTGTCTGATCAAAAAGGGGGTTGGGCATTAAAAGGCATTCTTAGCGAACAAGTTAGCTCCATCATCGATAAGACAATGGTGAAATACAAGGATCAGGGGACCCACTGACTATCTCGGTAACATTGGAGGAACTTGCATTGACAAAGCGGCTGATGAGCAGGTGTGAGTGTCAGCCTCTTGCCATACTCAGTGTATAGGCAGCTAGGTTTGGGAGAGCTGAAACCAACCAACATCACCCTATCCTTAGCCGATCGTTCAGTGAAAATACCAAAAGGGATGGTGGAGGATGTGTTGGTAAAAGTAGATAAGTTCTCTTATCCGATTGGATTTCGTGGTCCGACACGAGCAGGTGGCGAAGCGGTAATCAAGTGCCATTATATTGGGAAGGCCATTCCTAGCCACATCAAATGCCGTTATCAATTCTTAGGAATGGGGTCATGCAACTCACGACATTTGTGACATGACACTTTGGGCTCAACATTTTCCACTTGAGAAACAAGCAAAAACCAGCTGAGGATGAGGGGAGCAAATCTGATGAAGTTTGCCTAAGTGGCTACGAGGTAGAAGGCATGATATCTAACAAGCAGCGGGAAGAATTGATGGAAACGGAGAACAATGAAGCCGATTAATGAAGAATCCACCATTCCTCTGCGATAGTGGCCCGTTGCACCGGAGACCGGTACTGCAAAAACGAAGGCGAAGCGTGAGGGCACCTGCAGCACACACCACTACATGCGTGAAGGAGCTCCTCCTCCTGGACCCTCCTTGAGATCCAATGGCTACACAAATGGGAGTGGTTCCTGCAGGAACCTGGAGACCACTCCAAATTTTTGTTGAAATTTTTACTTTATATTATTTTAAGTCTTAATTTGGGTTTTTAGTGATGCCACTACTTTTACCTATTTTCTTTTCAAATATTTTCGCATTTACAAGCTTATCTTATCACAATTTTTGGTTTGAATTGTTGCGGGGAGTTGCTTGCGGTACGGGGAGAATCTCATTTTCCTCTTGCATGTAGTGCGATCTTGAGTGCAGCGTTAGAAGCCGTGCATTCACTCACAGTTGGAAACCGTTCGTTTCATCTTCTCTTGGAGGTACCACACAATTTCTTTTTGAAAAAGATGATAATTTTGTGAAATTTACTGACATAGAAATATACCATGCAACTACATTTTTCTACACTTTTGCAAATCATTTTTGTGCCTATATTTTGTGTTTCTCTTGCCTTTAGTTGAAAATTCAAATACATGCTACCTTAGTGATAGAACAATTCCATGCATGATTTAGTTTTAATTAAGTGAAGTTGACATGATCAACATGATATTCCCTTTAGCTAATTCACTGCCTTTTGATTGTGTAATAGGTTGAGAAGCTTTATACTATTCCACCTTGCAAAGCGAGCCTTAGACACGGTGATGACCCGAATGGGGTTGTGTTACTATGTATGAATAAATGTAGTCTTCCATATGAAAAAAAAAAAAAAGGCAAAAAGAAAAAGAAAAGAAGAAAAAAGAAGAATATGTGGCCTTTGCCTTGAAACCCGAACACGGTCCGAGGGGTATACGGCCAAAGCCTTTAAAGCCCGATGCCCTAAACCTTAATTGGTTGGGAGTCATCGACTTAGTGTTCGCTACATGGGTGGATGGGTGGAGTTTAGCGAGTTGTAGGTGCTTTATTCTTGAAGTCATTTGAAGCCCGGGGTGAAGCCTGTAGAGTTTGTGGTCAGTAGATCCTTTAGGCTTGATGCCCTAAACCTTAATTGGTTGGGAGTCATCGGTGGACCCCCGTTATACGGACTTTGGTGAAGTCGAGTTTTTAGCATTGCGCCCTATTACAATCAAGAAAGAAATAAAGTGTATTTGGTCTGTTAGGTTTAGGTGACCAGTTTAAGACAGGCATTAGCTAGGTGGGGGAGGGAATAGCTTTGCAATTTGACCGAATAGTTTACCTTGGAACAATTAGATTTTGGTGGAAGTTCGGGTTGACTTCCTTGGGTAGATGTTGTCCTAAACTGTTCTTATATGGCAATTATTCTCTCATGACGATTTCGTGCAGTGCAGAAATTGTTCTTACTAAAGGTAAAGATTATTTGTACAAACACTTTTTGAACAATATACACTTTTTGTGAAAACAAAGCATGCATATCCTTTTTGTTTTTAGCATTGCTAAGGGACTAGCAACGTGTCGGTTGGGGGGTGTGATTAGTACCCAAAAAGTGCTATTTTGAACCCTATTTAAAATAGGTTTTGAGTGCTTTTTGCGCACTAATCATATGAATTGAGCCAATTTTCATGTGCATGTCCACTTAGTGCTACTAATTTGGTTTCGAGATTGTTTGGGTAGTTTTGGGTCTTGGGAACCCCGGTCAGTGGCTGGCGTCGTATTGGTGCTAAATGCTAGAATTCTCGGTGATTTCATCAATGAAAATGAAGAAACCATCAGGTAAGGTAATGAAATGAAGAGTGAAGTGGATGGTAGGGCGGGAATTTTGGCTATGATTGCGAAAATTTCGCAATCTGCCATGAAAATTTCGCAAACTGGCGAAATTTTCGCTATGTGCATTCGCTAGGTTAAGCGGGAATTTCGCTAGTAGCCGAAATTCAGCATTCTTGCGAAAATTTTCAATTCGCTATCTCTGAATTTAAGCTGAGGTAAGCGAGAATTTAGCTAACCTCTTGAAATTACCGCTACTCTATGAATTCTTGCATATTGAGAATTACTTTCGACTGTGTTTTTGGGTAGCACGATTCAAAAGCGACCCGCGTTTTTGATAAATTACCATTTTGTCCCTTATGTAATTTCATATTTTAGGCATTTTTGTATTTTTTCACACTTTGGGATTGGCTATATAAGCCCACAACTTTGTAACCTAAGTAACTTTCAATCTTTCGATTCTGATGTCTTTGCTTTTCCGGTTCTCCGCTTCTCTTCTTCTCTCTTTACATTTTCTTTCATTTTCTTTCATTTTCGACAACGAAACATACCTTGGTGATGACAAACCAAGGTATGTAGCTAAAGCCCCCTTTCAGCGAAGAGGAGGTCCTTTGGTGGAGGTTTGGAGGTAAGTTTTCATGCCCTCTCATTTATCCTGCATTTATGAGCATTTAAGCTCCTGCATCTCACCACAGGTTGAAACCTCCTAGATCGACCTGCCTTGATGTGTATTTGGCAAGCTTTGTGGTTACAATGGTTGCTTAATCTTAGATCCACTGTCATCCACTTATTTGTCTCATATTAGTTGCTGTAGGTTGCCTCTTTGAGGCCATATGCACATTGTCAGGTACTTGAATGCTCACTGAATGCCATATCTCATGAGAGAGTAATTTAGGGTTTAGGTTGTAGTGCTAAATCAAGGTCCGGTTTGGGAAATGACTATAGGTCATTATCCCCAACGTGAGGAAACAAACCCGAGGGCATGAGTACACCTTAAATCGATCAGTGACCCCGAGACTTGAGGAGTGTCTTCTTTTCTAAATTTTCCTTTAATTTATATGCGGTTTACAACCATCCGACCCACCGGTTTTTGAACAAACCAAAATCCAAAAGAGAAATACCATTTCAACTCAACTCCACTTCTCTAAGAGAGAAAACCCGTCGTGTTAAAGTACAGACCATTATCTTTGCGGTGAGCCTTGCTACGACTGATGGGACACTAGGATCTGAATTTTGTTGATTCCTGTGTACTCTTGTGGCACTAATCGTATCTGTAGTGGAGTGTCTGAGCATCTGTGGGCCGAGAACCTTGCCTAGGCATAAAGTGGCACTAGGGTGAGGGCAGGTGTCTAGGCATGCTAAGGCCCGAGTCACCTTATATGGGCATGTACAAAGCCCGAAGGAACCTTTTTTAGGCATGTGTGGCATTAGGCGAAGCCGAGTGTCTAGAAATGCACTAGGCCAAATCACCCAGGTGTCTAGGTATGCACTAGTAGAACCTTAGTGTCTAGGTATGCACCGGTAGAGCAACAATGTCTAGGCATGCACTGGTAGGAGTCACTGCTTAGGCGGGTTATGCCACTAGGCAGGAATGGTGTCCTGAGCATGCGCTTGAGGCGGGAGGCTTCTTGCCCTGTTTGTGTGTGGCAGGTCGAGGGCAGGTGTTTGGGCGGGCACTAGGTCGAGGGCAGGTGTTTGGGCATGCACTACAGGCTAAGTCCTTGTGTGGCATGCAGGTATGGTACCTTGTTTAAGCATGTCATGGAACTAGGTCGAGGCACCCTGCCTTGGCATGGCACTAAGTAGGGCATGTGGTGCGTGAAGCGGCTTTTACTAAGCGGAAAAACGGGTATAGGCATGCTAAGTAGGGCGGGTACTGTGCATGTCTTGGCTCTAAGCCAAGGAACCGTGTCTAGGCATTTACTAAGTTGAGGCACCTAGCCTAGGCATGTCATGGTAATTAGGAATTTGAGGTACCATGTCTGGGCATGCCTTTGGACCGGGGAGTCAGGTGTCTGGCGGGGCCCAGAAGTAGAGACACCTTGCTTTGCGTGATCTGCTGTATCTTGGGGCAGGTAATCTGGGCATGAGTCTTGGCCAGGGCACCGTAATCTGGGGCATGTACTGGAGACCAGGAGTCCTGGAGTGTCTGGGCATGCCTTAGGTGAAGGCACCTTGTCTAGGCATGTCATTGGACTAGGCCAGAGCAGATTGCTAGGCATGGCATTGAACCCGAGCACCATGTCTAGGCAAGCACTAGGCTGAAGCACCATGTCTAGGCAAGCACTGGAGCGAGGCACCTTATATGGTGTGTCATGGCATGGCAGGGCACCATGTCTAAGCGTGGCACTAAGGCGGGAGGCACCTTGCCTAGGCGGGTTCACGACCATGGGCTTAGGCCCGGTGCCTGGAAGCTGCGCTGAGGCGAGGCATCTTGCTTGTGGCATGTCATGAGTGGTAAGTAGAGGCAGGTGTTAAGGCATGAACTAGAGTTAGTCCACTTGGATTTCTAGGCATTCACTGGCGAAGAGCTTTTTGATTAGTACCAAAGTGCTATTTTGAACCATTTATTATAGTTTTGAGTGCTTTGTATACTAATCATTCTAGTCTTAGGTACACATTAAGGTCCTATTATTCCTGGAATCATTTGGCAAAATTTTCACGGAGTTTTTGTTGGCTAATCATGTAGCATTGTTGGTCGATCAACTTAGAAGAATTCGAGTCCAAACTCAACATCATAGATCGGAGACTAAGGAAAGAGAAAATAGAAAGAAAAGTGACGAGGGGGCAAAATCGGGATGCGGGAAGTAAGGCGGAGCAGTAGCGCGGAGCGGAGAGCCTGGAGTGTATTTTGCTTTGTGCCATGGCGAAAATTTCAATTTCGCTAGGATTGCGAAAATTAGAAGATTTTGCTAGGCTAGCGAAATTTACGCTAGCTAGCCGAAATTTGCGTACTTTGTGAGAATTTCCCAATTTATTATCTCCACTGACTATTTTTCGCTAGGCTAGCGAAATTTCGCTAACTAGCGAGAAATTCCTTTGTTGATAATGAAATTCTCATTAACTATCTCATATGAATTGCCTCAACAGCGAAACTTGGCTAACTAATAGCTACCATATGCTAACGAAAATTCACACATAGTGAAAATGGTATACTGTGTTTTTGATATTTTGGTTCAACGACCTGGATTTTATTATAATTACCACTTTGTCCTATTGTAATAATGTATTTTAAAATTTTTGTCATTTGCACATTTGGGTTGGCTATATAAGCCACCTTATAAGTTTGTAACCCTAACTTTTAATCTTTCAGTACATATGCAGCTTTTCATTTTTCTTTCAGTTTTCTCTCTTCTCTCTCCTCTTTCTCTCACTTTCTTGGGTGCCAAACACCCTCCAAGGATGACAACTTGGAGGATGACGGCTAAAACCGCCTCCTCTTGAAGGGAAAATTTGTGAGACATTTAGGATGGAGGTGGCTGGTGGTTCCCTGTTTTTTCACGCAGCGAGTTTTACATTTTGGTTCCTAAATTTTAATTTATAGGTTTAAAGCTTTGATGTACTTTCTTTGGTCAATACTTGCCCGACTTTTTAGGGTTTAGTGTATTCTTGCTTTAGATACCTTTGTATATCCATTAGTTGCCATTCACGAGCCACTAAGGTAGGTTAAGGGTTAGATTTTCAGCGCGAAGTGCATCCACTTTGATCAATACTTGGTAATCTTTTAGGGTTCGGTGGATTCTTATTTTTAGATCCATTGAGACTCATTAGTTACCCTTTACTGCAGTCATTGTAGGATGAGTGAAGATAGATTTTCCTTTGTGGGAACCTTAAATGCTAAATAAATGCTTTTCTGCAAAGGAAATTATTAGGGTTTAGTTTTAAAGTAAAATGAGATCCGGTTCGGGAGATGACTATATGTCATCCTCCCCCGTGAGAAATAACCGGGGACACTCTCGGTTAACTGAGATCTTAAACCCGGTGGCCCCGATCTTGAGGTTCTATTTTACATTTTATTTTATTTATTTTCAATTTGCAACCAACCACACCCCTTTGTTTCAAAAACCTTAAATCCAAATTTAATTCACCATTTTTGACTTCACTCCGTCATTTGCAGAAAACCCATCCCGAGTGTTAGACCGCACAGACGTATCTTGCGTGGCTTGACTACGGCGTGGGAACAGGACTACAAATTTTTGTTGATTAAGCATCCTCCTGCAGGTAGCACGAATCGGCACTTGTCTAAACATGTCATTGTAATAGAGGCGAGGCGCAGGTGGCTAGGCATGGCACGAGGCCGAGGCACCATGTCTAGGCAAGCACTCGGATGAAGCACCGTTTCTAGGCAAGCACTAGGTCGAGGCTCCTTGTTTAGGCATGTCATTGAACTAAGCCGAGGCACCGTGGCCAGGCATGACACTAGGCCGATGCACCGTGGCTAGGCATGGCATTAGAATGAGGCATGGTGCCTAGGCATGCAGCAGGCGAAAACAGATCTGGGCATGCAGGCGGGAACCTTGCTGAAGCATTTCATGGAACTAGGAATTTGAGGCAGGTGTATGGGCATGCTGTAGGCCCGAGTCACCGTGTCTAGGCATGCGATAGGCCGAGGCACCTTGCCTTGGCATGTCGAGGACTAGACGCACAGGCAGGTGTCTATGGCATGCTCTGGCCCAGGAGGGGACTTTGCCTCTTTCGTGTCTTGGCCTTGGGTGTGGGCCCAGGTGTGCAGGCGTCTTGTTAGGTCGGTGCGCTTATCTGGGCATGCCTTTAGGCGAGGTGATTACAAGTGCCACAGTAGGGTGAGCTAAAATCAACAAAATTTATATACACTGAGTTCCCTCTGCTATGGTAGTCAATTCTTTGCTGTATAGTGAAGTCTAGGAGTCGATTGCGAGATGGTTCATCTAAGAATGATACGCATGAGTGTAAAAGGTAAAGGCTTTCTATTTGGACTTTTGGTTGCTTAACGTTAGTGAGATGGCGAAATTGTAGCGAAAGTAAAGTGTGAAAAAGTTAACTTTGAAGATTTAGGTCGCAGTAGAGATTAGGGCAAACAAGTGTCCTCGGGTTTTATCCTCGCGTTATGACAAGCAACATGGTCCACTGGCATAGCAGGATCTATGTTTAACTAAGCAAACCTCTAACAGCAACTCATTTGAGTCGGCTGGTGGCATGCATTTATGGCCCTTTTTCGTTTGAAACCCTAGCATTAAATATCATTTGAGGCTCGTAAGACCATGCAATGAACCACAGTGCATCCCAGCAATAAGTATGCCTTTGTATCCACAAGAAGCATGGAGAGTATTGACGAATCGATAACATTGGCTATTGACCCTAATTTGAAGATGAGGACCATAAATACGGTACATGTGACTTTTCGGTACAAGAGGACAACATGCATATGCCTTGACCAAGCTAGCTTATTCCTCTTCAAAGAAAGGAGGCAGCGAAACATCTCTGAGTTGTCATCCTCGAAGGGTGTTTGGCAGCTTTAGAAAGTAAGGAAAAGAGGAGAGAGAAGAGAGAAAAGCAAAGCCCTAACTAAAATACGAGACTTTGTTACAAGAAATAGAAACACAAATTCTTCTCTCCCCAAATTGTTTCTCAAAACTCTCTATATTTATTACAAAAGGGGTTTATATAGGCCACACTCAATACATGAAAATACCAAAAGCCTACAAATTTGGCTAAGTTAAGGACAAGAAAGTAATACACCAAATTTGGAGTCGGTTGGCATTAAATACAAAAACATGACGGTGAATTTCGCTGAGTGAAGAATTTAGCCTAGGTAAGCGAAATCACAAGGCATAGCAATAGGAAATTTCGCTAAGGCTTGGCAATTCGCTAGCTATGAGAATTTCGCTAGCTGTGAGAATTTTAGAGTGATAACAAATCATGAAATTTATTTAGGAACGATTACTGCGGCTCACGGTGTCTAGCGAAAATCCTGATTTCGGCGAACTTGCGAAATTTTCGCTAAACACAATTTCGCAATCCCGACGAGAATTTTTGCGGGCTTAGCGAAAATTATTTGGTTCTTGATTTTCAGCACTTTGCCTCTGTCTTCTCTTGCATCAATTTTTCTTTACTTTGCCTTCATTCTTTCTTTGATTTTTAGTGCAGTTGATGGGCGACACTTGAGTTCAAACTTCATGATTTCATCATACATCCAGATATTGAACTTAAGTGCTCGAGCACACAAAACAACCAAAATAACCTCTAACTTAAGTAAGTGATACTAAGAAGACTTGAACACTTCAGATTGGCGTAAATGACATGATTAATGCGCAAAAAGCACTCAAAACCACCTATCTAATATAGGGTTCAAAATTGCACTTTTTGGGCTTTAATCACCCCAGCCGAAGCGTTGCTAGTCCTTAGCAATGCAAAACTAAAGGAGATGCATGTGGTGATTTTCAAAAGTTTATGGGTTTATGTACATATAAACGGTACCTTAAAGCGAAAATGGACACCAAGTTTGGCTTAAACATGAAAGAGCCAAAACCATACAAGAACAATTTTAGGTCAATATTGGTTCCATGATTCTCAACTTGAATTTCCAACTAAGTCTAATGGTTCTTTATAGCAAGTTACGTGATAAATTGCAAAATTTGTTCCCTCCCCCGACCTAGCCTTTGACATGGCCTTAAGGCGTTGAACAACCTAGATAAGGATAGTTACGCACTTCTTTCTTTATTCAAGCTATATTGTAGGATCTGATGTAAAATTCGAGTTCACCGAGGTCGGGTGTAGCGGTCCCTTAGATGACTCCCGACCAATTGGGTTTAGGGCATCAAGCCAAAGGATCAATGACCACCTAACTCTAAAGGCTTCTGGGACTCAGAATGACTTGAAAATCAAGCACCTACAATTCGTTAGATTCTACCTATCCACCCATGTAGAACACCGTCGATGACTCTGACCAATTAAGGCTTAGGGCATCGGGTTTCAAAGGCTTTCGCCATACACCCCTCGGACGGTCTTTCGGGTTTCAGAGCAAAACTTCCGCGATTTATTTTTGTTTTTCTTCTTTTCTTTTCTTTTTCTTTCTTTTTCTTTTGGAAGACTACATTGGTCTTATTTGTGGGTAACACAAACCTATCCTAGGTTACTTGACATGCCTAAAGTGGAAACTGCTGAGCGCGAAGGATATACAATTCTGACCTATTGAAATAATCACAGGTCGGTGTGTGAATCGCATAAGGGAGAAATTATCAAGTTGAGCATGCTAGAACTTCAACTGACCAAAAATTAATTCAAACATGGAATTCGTTCTAACATAAAGATGACAAACAATGATTCAATTTCCCAACATAAAGCAATTCAATTGTCCAATTTGAAGCAATTCAATTGTTCAATTGAAAAGAAAATCACTGCATGGAAAGAGCACAAAACATGATATGCAAAAGTCTATGTATATCTTTAAAATAGCTTTTGATGTAGAAAATAACTAGTACATGCATAACTAAACAAAAATATCCTTGCATCTTATAAGCTAATACATAAATCTAATCAATCAGTGGCGGTTGATAAAGTGATAACTATACAAAAAAAAATGTAAAAGAAACCTAACCACCTCATATTTGTGGTGGTAGTGGTGAGTGGGCACGAAATTCTTCTTAGCTAGCTGGCTAACTGCCCGACAAAACATCAAAGAGAACAACAACTGTGGTGGGCTCCTCTGCGATCGGGGATCACGAGGAAGACCCGGATGCGTCATGATCTGTTTGAAGCATAGAGTAGCTCTTGGGCTGACCTCGATCTGGGGTACACGCATCGAAATTTTGCTGCGTGGTACGCTGGTGGTGATCGCGTCCGTCAACGCGCGATCTCGCGGTAGCTGGTGCACTATGTCAATTAGTGGTGCGCAGAGTAAGATGGACCTGGTGTATCTGCTGCAGCCGCAGATGTGGTATGTGGAGGAGGAGATGGAGGTGACATATGTGGAGCTTGGACTACCTGCGTATCTCGGGCTCGGGAGCTGGGTATATCATCTGTGGTGGTCACTTAGCCTCGACCGGTACCTCCTCTGGTCTGTGATCGTGGAATTGGAAAGATCTGGGCATAGTCATCACAGCTCATGATGACCCGGAGGGCATAATCCTCATCTCATCCTCGGCTCCTCTTGGAAATCCCATATGCTCGAGGGCAGGGAGAGTAGTCTCGGCATCGATGAGTGGAATGCTCTCTGCTCGTGCAGGTCCTTAGATGGACCTTCTCTATAAAATGTAGCAAGGAGGTCATCGCGGCTCGGAGGGAGCGAACGATATCCCTCCAGAGATGGGTAAAGAGCCTCGATATGGCTCCCCTCATTTGCCAGCGTAATCGCTGCTGGCTGGAATAGCTCGTCTGAACAAATGGTCGATCGGCTGACATATGAGGCGGGGCGCCTCTGTAAAATGCGGTCGCGGCGGTGGTGTCTGCGGCGGTCTTTCGAACCATCTCGCGATGAGGCGGGTAGGCCCGATCTCTGTAACCCTCTGCGTTGGGCGGCGGTATCTATGGCTTAATTTCTTTGAAATATCGACCGCTCACAGTACTCGCGGCGATCATCAATCTTGGCGAAGCTCAGCGGACCTTCGCGCCCCTCAGTCATCATAGGCCCGATAAAGCGCATCACTACTAGTTGGTAGTTATCTTTGCCTCGGGGTCATGAAAGCGATAGTGAATAATCTCGATCGATCTCATGGACTCTGGTATCTAGGATCGATCCTGGCGGGGCGTCGTGAAAATGCGATCGATGGAGCGGTCTGATGGAGTCGTACATTCCCCGGAATGGGGTTCCCTACGAACAATGGCCTCCGAATCCTCGAGTGATGACGGTGAGGTGATCGAAGTCGCCTCCATGACGAATGTTGGCGTGGGCGTAGTAGGAGGATGATGACTTCGCTGGGCCCCGTCTGCGGGCAGAAAAAAGCTTGGGGCTTTGGGCCTCCGAACTCCGTTGAAGGTACGGGTGATGGGGCCGGGGTCTATTTCCGTGTCTGATAACAGGAATCCACGAGGCTCCTGAAATGCGACCTCGAGGGGCCGTGATGAGTCTTTGGGCTGGGGCCGGGCCAGGGCCTCTCTCGAATTGGCTGAGATCTCACCGCGATAGAACAGGACCCTTCAGTACGAACCATCTTTGGTCGAAATAAAATCTTGCCCGGAAAGGGCTCGACTCACTTTGAAGTACAGGCTGAGCTGTCTACGAGGCGAGGCTCCCGAAGAGCGAAGCCTTGAATCACTTTCTGAATCAAGGCGTGAATCGGGGCTCAGTTCTGCAATGGCTTGACTCTGGACCTTCTTCATGAGGCTCGATGCGCCCGATCAAATCTTTGGGACGGGGCACAGGCCAGACAGGCACGCGATCTGACGGCAATGGAGAAGCTCAGAAGGCTCGGCGATGGCGGCTTTGAATGCAGAGCGTGTCGGTCGTAGTGGGCGCGCGCGTGGTGGATGCTCGGTCGAGGCTCGATCCTTTGCTCGAGGCGAGAGTGTAGGTAGAGGCGAGATGCCGCAGGCGAAATGCGCGGCTGAGATTTTGACTGCGAAGCGGTAGTGGCGGTCGGCGGTGTCACGGCGGCGGCTGCGATTCCCAGGGCTTCGGGGCTTGGCGAGCCGCTAGGGAGAAATATGAAGTGACTATTTGGATATCCCCTCCCGAGGTTTATATACGAACCCGACATAGACGCGTACGTCTTCACATAATTTAGCTATTTTGGCGAATTTGAAATAAGCAAGTACCTTCTGCATTTCAAAAATTTTAATTAATTAATAATATATAAAATAAGAATTATTATTATAAAATTTACTATATATCTTGTAGTAAAATTTAAAACACAATACTATACTATACAAACTAAATTACTAGAAAATGAAAAATGCTAAGTTAAAAAATTTTGAGAAAAATATGAAACTATCAAAAATTAACTAACTTAAGGCAGAAAGTAAGGTGTGGAGGCTATGGTCGGTTTGAAAACAGAACCGGTTGATCTCAAGAATTACTCAAGGGGGTCGGGGAGAATGATCTCCTCGACCCTTGCGGTAACTGTTTGATTCCATTGTTTTGGGTGACCAATTGTTGAAGTGGTCCTTCTTTGATGGCTTTTGAATTGATCGGTGGCATCGGTTGGTGTTGATGGCGGGGACCCGAATTTCTTCATCTCCTTGGTGATTACTCCTTTACGATTCACGGACACGTGCTTCGCATCTTGACCATTTGAAACAACTTCATGGAGTTATTTGATTTTTATTTTCTGCTAACTTGCTTGTTGTTGGAAATGAAAGATGTTGACTCAGTCACATGTTACCAAGGTTAGTTGCATGACTCCATTAAACGATTATGATTACATTTGCGTGGCCAGAAATGGTCTTCCTAAGATGATTGGTACATGATTGGGTTCACTTGCAATTGGTTCAGTGTCAAGCACCACAAAATCTACTGGATAGTAGAATTTGTCTATCTTCACTAAGACATCCTCAACTATCCCCTTAGGGATTTTCACTGATCTATCGGCGATGATGGTGTGATGTTGGTAGGTTTAAGTTCACCTAAACCTAGCGCTATTATCTTTGAATGACATTAGATTCACGCTTGGCTCCTAAATCAAGCAATGACTTGTCTGTGCGATTCCACCAATAATGGCGATATCGTGGGAGAACATCTTGTGTTTGTGGTATTTGCTTTGGATTATAGCTGACTTGTTCAGTGGCTACCTTTTTCTCAATACCTAATCCTTCTTGATTGTCTGCAAAGATCTGCAAAAATTTGCATAAACGAGGACTTGTTTAGTATGTATCCAACGGAAGGTATATTAACCCCTTCACTTGCCTTAGGACTTCTAAGATACACCTTCTGAGATGCCTTCTTCTTGTATCTAAGTGCTTGTGGAAATGGGAGGTGGTATGCGGTATTTCATTGAATCCTCCTTTAGGAGAATAATACTGTGAACTGCAATTCTTCTCCTTGCATGGATTTTCAGGTTTTTTGGCATAGGCCCAGTCAATCTCTTTCACTTCTCAAGGTATTATAGCCTTACTTCATCATTCGAATTGTTAGGATGACCCACACTCATGAATTCCTTGGGATTTGGAAGTGTTTGTGATGAAACCTCCTTTCTCTTGTAACTTATCGACGCTTGATACCAGTTTTGGTGATTGAATCTTTGTAGGTTATCAATTTTTGGTTGAGATTGCTCTGGCCCATCCATTCTTATTGATGAATTCTCAGCGTGCTCGATTCTTTGTGCAGTTTGCATTGATTCCTTTTGTTCACGAAGCAAAGTTGCCCACACCTTACTCAAATTCAATATGGCTTGTTAAAACTTTCAGAGAAGAGGATGGTGGTTGTTGTCAGTTGAAATTGGGAACAAGGCGAGGTTTGGGGTACATAAGCGGGGTTGGGTCTCCGCGAGAGGTTGGGGTGATTCCTCCAGTGGAATTGTAGGCCTTACCATATGGGCGATGGGTTATGGTGGCTTGTATTGGCTACATTATTTGCACATTCTGACATAAATCCTTCAGAGGCATTTGGACCTTTATTCCTCTTGGATGTTTGGGGATTGAAAGTGTTGGGTGCAAGATTAGCTGTGTGTTTTGATCCTTTATTTTACTTCTTGATTTGTTTGCCTTCAAGCTCCTCCACTTTCCTTATGGGGTTAAGATCCACAAGCTCTCATTTCCTATATCTTCTGGCGGTGTATAAAATGTCTCTGCCAGGATTTGATTGAAGGCCTCCATTGTTTCCATTCCCTAGGGTTTGGCTCATCCCAGCCCTTGAAGTTTTCAGCCACGTAATTTCAAAAATCATAAGCCGTCAGGATGCTTACTTAGAAAGTCTCCTCCACATGGTTTCAGCTGCCTCATGGCAGGAGACATACCACCATAGAAATTGGTTCTGTATCCAAGTATCAAACCCATGATGTGGGCATGCACTGATGGTCTCCCATAAATCTCCCAACCTTTGGTAAAATCTCTCTCACCATCTTGGTTTACCAAAAGTGAAATTTGTCTTTCAAATTATTGGTCTTATGAACGAAAAACTATTCGAGGAATTACCTTGCACCTCAGCCCAATTTCTAATGGTTCTAGGCCTCAATAGGTTGGGCCATCAGCAATCCTTAAGGGTCAATGGAAATCTTTTAGCTTCAGCAAATCCATGTCCATCGCCTTCCTTGAAGGTAGTGCAAACCTCCTCAAAATCCTAATATGAGTGTATGGATTTTCCATTTTCCATCATGATGTGGGGTGATGAGAGTGCAAATAAGGCCTCTTTGCTACATCTTGGCGGAGGTATGATGCGAGATGGAGGCCTTGACTCTAGGAGGTGGATGTGATCCTCATGGTTCTATAAGCATTTGGATTAAATGGGGTTCTGGTTGACTCTGTTGTTCCTCGGTATGGGATCCATGTTATCTGTATGTACGGCTTCACTAGCTAGGTCAGTTGTGTGCTTATCCTATGCAATCTGCTGGTGTGTCTACATCCAGCATTGCGTAAACCACGTATTTGCAAAATTTAGAGACAGCAAAAGGCAACTGGAGCTTCTTGAAAGATTAAAGTTAAGTAGCAAAAATTAAAGCCCGGCTAAAGCGAAACTTGGTGTTTGATCCTTGCAAAGTAATGAAAACTGGCGGTTGCAAGCGGAAGTGACAAAAAGAAATTAAGGTTACCTTCACTTGTGATGTGATCACAAGTACATAACCTACATTAGTAGTTTGGCACATAAAATAACTAGTATCATTTGATTAGGTGCCACGGTGGTGAAAGGCTAAAATCTGACAAAATTTATATACACCTAAGTTCCTCTTCTTTGCGTAATTATTTCTATTTGATATAGTGAGATCTAAGGTCGAACACGGGGATGGAGTTTCGTCCTGGGAATGATGCGCATGAGTGTAAGGTAGGCTTTCTGTTTGGACTTTTTGGTTGCTTAACGGTGGAAGTAGGTTGGCGAAGTGTAAAAGCGAAAGTGAAGTGTAAGAAAAAAAAGTTAACTTTGAAGATTTAAAGCCATTGCTGCAGTGAATTAGGGCAAACAGGTGGCCATAGGTTTATCATAGCGTTATGACCCAAGCAACCTATAGTCCTTGGCATACTTGGGATCTATGTTTAACTAACCCAAGCCTCCCACTAACAACTCTTGGGTACTTACGGTGGCATGCGGTATGACCTTTTGATTTGAAACGCAGCATTAAATACTCTTAAGGCTGTAAAGCCCAGTCTAATGAGCCAGTCGCGTCTAGTAATAAGTATGCCTTGTATCTAAGCATGGAAGTATTGGCGAATCAATAACATTCAAAGCTATTGACAATTGAGAAGATGAGGACCAAATACGGTACATGTGACTTTCGGTGCAAGGGACTGACATGCATAACAGCAAAATTGCTTTGCCATCTTTAAAGAAAGGCTTAGCCATCTTAACCCAGAGGGTGTTTAGCGGCTTTAGAAGTGATAAGGAAAGAGGAGAGAGAGAAAGAGAAAAACCTAACTAAAATCTGAGACTTTATTTACAAAAAATGAAAACTTTGCAAAGTTCTTCTCTCCCAATTGTTTCTCAAAACTCTCTATGACTATTACAAAAGAGAGAATTCTAGGCCACCTCAATACATGAAAATACAAAAAAATACAAATTTATGATAGAGTGTAAGAATGAGAGTAATACACAAATTTGGAGTCGGTTCAGCATTGCATCTGGCTGCTGTGAGCGGTGAATTTGGCTGGGAGTGAATTTGCTGAGTGACGAAATCACAAAACATAATGCGGAGACTAGCTAAGGCTTGGGATTTCGCTGGCTAGCGAAATTTAGCTAAGCAGCGAAATTTTAAATGATGTAAATCGCATAAATTTGGCTGAACGTTGCCCTAGCGGCTCTTTGGTGTCTGGCGAAAATCCACAATTTTAAGAACTTGCCGAAATTTTTAGCTAGGCACCGAAATTTTAGCAGTCGCGAAGGCACTGACAGCGAAAATTGCTGGTTTCTTGATTTTCCTTTGCTTTGCCTCCACATCTTCTTATCAATTTTCTTCACTTTGCCTTCATTCTTTCTTTGATTTTGATCAAGTTTGATGGTGACCTTGAGTTCAAACTACGCGATTCATCGCATACATCGATATTGAACTACAAAGTGCCGAACACGCAAACAACCAAAAATAACCTCTCTAACAAACGCGATACTAGAAGACTTGAACGCCGGTGCTATAAATGACGCAGTTAATCTTGCCAAAAAAGCACTCAAAACCTATCTCTAATAGGGTTGAAATTTGCTTTTTGGGCACTAATCACGCGCAGCACTAGAATGTGGCACTGGCTGACAGTGTACGGCAGGCATGCACTCTTTTGGCAGGTCTTTGTACTGGGTATGCACCTAAGCGAGGGCACCATGTCTGGGTGTACTAGTGGGAGCAGCAATGTCTCTGGGGCATGGCACTGGGAGTCCTGATCTATGGGCGGGTCATGCCACTGGTGTGAGGCAGTGTCTCTGGGCATGCCTGAGAAATTTGGCAGATCAGAGTCTAGGCATGCTAGGCCAAGACACCTTAATGGGCATGTTATGGAACTAGGTGAAGGGCGCACCTTGCCATGGCATGTTACCTAAGTGTGGCTTGTCGATAGGCCGAGGGCGTAATAAATGTATCTCTTTGAAGCTGACTGGCCCAAGCGAGGCGTCGTGCTAGGCATGCACTAATTTGAAATATCACGAAGGCATGTCTTGGCTCTGGCAGAGAGGCAGTGTCTGGAATAGGCATGTCATGGCCTTTGGTGAGGCGGGTGTCGGCATGCACTAGACTGAGTCTACTCTGGGCATGTACTGAGACGAGGCCTTGCCTGGGCATGTGTTGGCACTCTGGCAAGACTATTTATTAATCCCAGTTATACTAGGCCAAGTCAGGTGTCCTGGGCGTACTTTTGGGGCAATAAGGCACCTTAATACTGAGACATGTCTTGTAAGTGAGGCACGGTGTCTGGGCATGCTGGGCAGATCGCGGGTGTTTTAGGCGCGTAGACGGCCGGTCAACGTGTCTGGGCATGCAGACGATGCACCTTACGGCGTATGTTTGGAACTACGCCGAGGCACCATGTCTAAGTATGCACTAGGCTAGAATCCTGCCGTGTCTTGTGCGAGGTGAGCACCGCCCATCTAGGCATGTCATGGCATTGGGCGAGCTACGATTGTCTAGGCATGCACTGGGCCGGGGCGTCTTGCCTGGGCATGTGTTTAACCTTTAGGCGGTCGGCTGTGAATGGGCGTACTAGGCCAGATCAGGTGTCTGGCGAGCGCTGGCAGGGCCTTATCCCGGGCATGCCTTGGCAATGGGCGAGAGGCAAGTGTCTAGAGCACTAGGCCCAGAGGGCACCGCCTGAATGTCCTTTGCTCCCAGGCACGATGTCTGAGCATGGTACTAGGCCGAGGCATCGTGTTTAGGCGTACTGGGATGAAGCCACCATTTCGGCATGCACTAAGTGAAGGCACCTTAGGCATGTTGGCCTCGCGGGCGGCGTGTCTGAGCATGCGCTAAGGCCCCAGTCCAGCTGTGTCTGGGCATGCGCTGGGCTACAGGAACATGTCTGGGCATGTCATGGCGAGGCCGAGGGCAAGCGTCTGGGCAGGCGCTGAGCAGGCATGCCACGGTGTCTGGGAAGCACTGAGGTGGGGCATCTGGGTATGTCGTGGCGGGCCGAGGGGCGCGTGTCTATCTCGCTGGCCTTTGGGCCAATGATTAGTACCCAAAAGTGCTATTTTGCGTCCTGTTTAAGATAGGATTGAGAGCTTTTGCGTACTAATCCTTATTAATTAAGCCGTTGACATGTCCGGTCAGATTAGTATTACTAATTTTTATTTTGAGGTTGTTTTAGTAGTTTTTGGCATGTTTTGGGAACCTCGACCATCATTTGAGGCTTGATTGCGATGTTTTATGGGATCGGTATGAATTCTCGGTAGTTTCATGTTGAGATGAAGAAATGTCAGTGGAAGGAGACAGTAAAATCCCAGTGCGAAGGCAATGCGGGAGAAGCTGATACGAGAGTAATCACGGAGGCAATCTGAGGCGAATTTTAGCTATGGCATGAGTGAAAATTTCCCAGGATTCTGAAAATTCCCTTAATGGCCTTAAAATTTATAATCCTGCGAAAATTTTTCTATACCTGATTTAAGCTAACGATAGCAAAATTTGGCTATCATAAGCGAAAATTCGCTATCATAGCGAAATTACTATGCATGAAAATTTGAATTTTGGCTGTACCTGATTTTCACTATATTGGCGGGTTTGACCTACTATGCCTCGATTTTAAGCTATGATGGCGAAATTTAAACTATCATAGCAAATTTTTAGCTATATTGTGAAATTCCTTTGTGCATAAATCACGCCCTATGTTTTTGATCCACGACCCATTTGTGTAATTCATTTTTGCCCTCAATGTAATCATATTATTTGGTTATTTTGGTATTTCTTAGGTGTAAAGATTTGCCTCATTACCTTAACAACCCAATTGTAACCCAACTTTCATTCAGCGTAAATCCACATGGCTTCTCATTTAGGTTCTGATTTCTCTCTTCTCTCTTGCTTTCTCTCTCATTTTCTTGAAAGCTTCCCAAACACCCGCACAGGGATGACAACTCAAGGATGTTTAGCCTAAGCAAAACATGAAGAGAAGGTTGCTAGGTTAGTTAATGGTTAACGGTGTTCCTCTTGTTTTAAATATAAACAGTCTTGCATTTATATGTTTCAAACTTTTTTCCAAACTGGGGTTTAATGCTATTTAATGTATTTCCTTTGGTCAATACTTGCATGCTTGAGATTGATGTATTCTTAATGGTAGATACTAACATCCATTAGATCTGTATCTGAGCCCTTTGAAAGTGGGTTAAATGCTTGAACTAAGCTATTTGGAACATTAAATGCTCGATGGATGTTTTGAAAAACAAATAAGTGTTTTAAGGGTTGGTTTTTAGCGTGAACTAAGATCCGATTTTGTAATGACTATATGTCATTTGCCTAATCGAAATAACCCGAGGACACCTTGATAACCTCATTTTACTAAGCTAGTGACCCAAGCCTTCAAGGTCTCCATTCCACACTTTAGTTTAAATCTTTGAACTCCGGTGGCATTACATCTTTGAACTCATCTAGAACCTTCTGACGCTGGGTGCAGGATCTCATAGGGTGATCAGTTCTTATGGGACCTATGTAGGTCCTCATTCTTTTTCAGCCTTTTCTAGTTACCAGCCGACGACATAGAGGTGTAGCTTTGCCTTGATGATTGTAGGAACCATACATGGTGCCTCTCTTCTAAAATAGCCATCAGGCGTCGGAAGGTATGGGCGACTCTTACAGAGAAATCATCCGATCACTCCTGCAAGTCATCCATAGGTACCGTGAGACCTTACCTTCCCGACCGATCTTCTGATCTTACTTGACTACTCCTTATGAAGGCTTGGCGGCGGAGTTAAGCTGTATGAGCCATCCCGCGCTCCTTGGATCAATACGGGCTTGGAGTCTCCTTGCCTCCTCCTCTGAGACAAGTTATGGCACGGTGCCTATCACAACACATGGACATCCGACGTCATGGCACTCCATACATGGGTCCACCGCTTTGAAATTTTTGCTCCTTAGCTTACTTGACCTTGAGGGCATTCAACAGCTGCATTTACCCCATGTGAGCATCATCACCCTCTTGTTCGGTCTCCCTCTTGATCAAGGCGTTGAGGGCTTTCCTTTTTGGACATTCCAGTGCCCAATGTGGTCCGTTGCATAGGAAACAATTAGTCTTTGGCGAAATCTATTGTCCCCACTCCACTGCCCTCTTTGTTGGTAGAGCCGCTTTGATCCTTCCTTAGTGTGTTGTGGCTTTTTAGCCCTTATCTCCCCACGCTGGCATGGCTACCCTTGAAAGATGTCTTGGGCAGAGGCGAATCTCACGCCGAAGGCGATCGCGAGAGACTCGCTCTTTTGTAGTGGTGGCTAAGTCTTGGACAGCGTCTGCAGCTCTTGCCGGCCATTGCTTAGCAGGTTCTCTTCTCCGCAGGTCTTCATTCTCATTCACTCTCCAATTGCCTCGAAGCATCAAGGAGAACTCCTTGACATATAGTGATCATTTGATTGACCCGTGTGCTTGAGATGCTTGGTTTTCTGGAAATATATATCCCTATCTTCTAGGTAGTGCTTCTTGATTTCTTTCTTGAAGTCACGCCCGTAATAACCATCGTTACGCAATCCTTTTTCTATTCCCATGAACCTTCCTTCTATAAGTTGCATTGGCATTGAAGGTAGAGTAGTAGTGCGTACCTTTATTGCCTCGTCGGTTAATGCTATTGCCTGTATCTCCATGTACCCGCAGTGATTGTCAGCTCTTGGCATCCCGCTTCGGTGAGTGTAGCTTTGGCACCTCACCCTTAGTGCCTCTTGGTGACATAGTGAGAGCCCCAATGATGTTGTCTTGCTGCGTTAGCCCACCTCTTGCATAACTCTTGCCGTGCTTAATTGAGACCTCCCACCCCTTGACTCTAAGCTTGCGACGGAGTCTAGGACCTCATAAGCTCTCATGCACAACTTTGCCTTGGGACGTGACCATCATCCCTCTTGAAGGTCTTGGATGCGCACCTTTGGATCCTCACGGCCTTCTCCTGTGCTTCATGCTCTGAGGTCCTCTTTTGTGGTGCCCAGCCGCCTTGGTTGACGATCTCAATCGTCTTGGCCCATCAAAGCTCGTGAGAGGATCTTGAGACTTGTCCTTCTTTCCCCTTCCTTAAGCGGGAGGTTAAGGTCCCCAAGAACCCTCACATGAGAGCTCCACATTGTATCCTTCCGCTAACCCCACACGTCGCAACCCCGGCTCTCGACATCAATCGGTCACTAATTTAATCTTCCGCTTGCTCCCATGCGTTAAGACTTAGCAACCCGTCCTGATGTTGCTGCCCCACCTCCACGCCTCGTTAACAAGCCTCACTTCACCCACGCTGGAAGCGAAGAAAATACTTGAAAGGAAGAAAAGCTCTTTATTAAAGAATGACTCTTTTACAATGCTTCAGAAATTTCGCTCTATAAGCTCAGAACGGCGCCCACCACCTCCCTATATACCAATTCCATAAGCCACAGAACCTTGCATGCTCCCCACAAACCTGCACTTATTCTACTATGTACAACATATATACAAGAGGTGTCTAGAAGAACCTAGATTTATCTCCTTCCATACCTTCCACACAAAGTACGTGGATCCCTCCCAATCTTCTAGAATCTCCATATCTTTCTAGAAAAGGAAAAGCCCTCCAAGTCTCTAGAATCTTCCACTCCCTATAAGCCCTTATGTGCTCCATATGATCAAGAGGGGCTTTCCGCTTTATGAGGGTGTGACACGAGTGATTAGCGCCCAAAAAGCCATTTTGAACCCTATATTGTGGGACAGTGGTTGAGCTAGCTACAAGCACTAATCATGCCACATGCTAATCAAGTGGTTCAAGTCTTCTTAGTATCACTTATGTCGCTGGTAGGGTTATTTTGCCATTTTCAGATTACAGACTTTTAGCTCTCGATATCGGCATATTACGAATCGCGAAGATTAACTCAATCACAAATGCATCAAACGTACTCAAAAAATCAAAGAAAGAACGGGCTTGTGCCATTTAAATCGATGCAAGAGGACAGTAGAAGCAATGCAAAGCATTTAATCAAAGAACCCAAGAATTTTCATTTAAGATCACAAATACCGGACATGGGTACCGCAATCCTTAGCTTAAAATTCTCGCAATCTTAGCGAAATCATGAATTTTCGCGGGCCCCAAAATTCACACTATTCCTAGCGAATTGCATTTTCGCTTACTCACAAGAATTTCGCTTAAGTTAGCGAAATTCCTCATACTAAATAAAATTGCCAACGCCAAATAAAATTTCGATTTCACATCTTTGCTGATTACTAATGCACGGAATTTTCGCTACTAGCGAAATTTTCACGCTTTCAGCGTAAATTTCTTTGAGTCTTAATAAATTCATCGCTTTGTCATGCTTTTTGTAATTAATGCAACCGACTTCAATTTTGGTGTATTACCTTCTTTGTCTCCTAAAATTAGCCAAATCATAGGGCTTGCGGGTATTTTCATACATTGGGTGGCCTATATAAGCCCCTCCCATTTTCAGAACCCTAAGCAACAAATCGAGAAGAAAATTTCGTAAATTTTTTATTTTTTCAGAATATCTTTCGTGAGTTTTGTTGGGGCTTGGTGTTTCTCTCTTCTCTCCTCTCTTCCCTATTTTTCTCGTCGCCAAACACCCTCTCGAGGATGACAACTCAAGAGATGCTCAAGGTTCTTCTTTGGAAGAGGGAATGAAGCTAGCTTTGCGCGGCATGCAGTTGTCCTCTTGTATTAAAAGCTGTGTACTGTGAGCGATGGCCCCATCTTCAAAATATGGTCAATAAAGATTTAACGTTATTAATTCTACCAATACTCACTACGTGCCGCGATACAAAGGCATACTTATTGCTAGATGCACCGTGGTTCATTAGATGGTCTCATTGTTCTCCGGTATTTATATTTAATTGTGTTTCAAACCGGTATAAGAATAGATGCATGTTATCCGTGTTAACTCAAATAGAGCCGATTTTAGTGAGGTCGCTAGTTAAACATAGATCCCATTGTGGTTTGACTATAAAGCTTGTCATAACGCTGCGATAAAACTCGAGGACACTTGTTCGCCTCTAAGTTACCGGAAAGCAGACCCAAATCTTCAAAGTTAACTTCACACTTCATTTTCAGTTTTCTATGTAGCTTAATCGCTTTCAAACTCATCACATCGCTTTTGAAAACAAAACAATAAAGTCCAAATGTAAAGCCTACCTTTTTACATTCTATGCAAATCATTCCTGTGATGAAAACCCATCCCCAGTACCAATTTAAACCACTATACTTCAGCAAGAAACAATACTCAGCAGAGGAACTTAGGTATATAAATATTGTCGACAAATTTCACCATCAGGCACTTAATCAAAACGGCGCCATTGCCGATGGTGCCAAACTACGAATGATAAGCTGAAGTACTTGTGATCAACATCACAAGTATGCAATCTTTAACTCTTGAAACCCGCTGCAAGAATCGCAAGTTTTCTATCACTTTGCAAGAATTCCCACCGTTTTTGTCTTTTTTTTATATATATACAATCTTTTATTTTGGGTTTAACCCTAACCTTTGGCAAGTCGGGTTTGTGCTCTTGTTGTGTCTCGCCAGTGGGCCATCAGGTATGCGCAGCCGGACAGGAACTTCGTGAAGACCAGATAGAATCGCACACAACCCGACCTGGGCCAAGTCGTGTGCCACACCGACACACAGATCACTACCGAAGAACAACAGTAGCCGCCCGAACCCTAACAATCCAATGTACCTCATAGAACCATGAGGGATCAACATCCACCCTCCTAGAGTTAAGTGTCCCATCCTCGTATCATTCCTCCTATCAAGATGCAAGAGTGAGGCCATATATTTGGTACTCTATCTCCCCAGCACATATCATGGTATGGAAATGAAAATCCATACACTATATTAGATTTCTATGAGGTTTGAAAATTCTACCTTTTAAGGAAGGTATGACGGGATTATGGATTTCATTAAGCTAAAAGCATTTCCACCTAATTTAAAGGACAAGGCCAAGATTCAGCAACCTACTGGAGGCCTGTAACTACTGGGAACAATAGCCGCAGTGCACTCCCCGTTAAGCCTTTCGCTCGCGCGACTAATAATTTGAAAAGACAAATTTATACCTTGCGCTTCATGACGGTGAGGAGGTTTTATCAAGAGCCGTGAGAGATTTACGGAGACCATTTAGTGCGGCGCCCACATCATGGGTTCGATACATGGATGTCAAAACCATTTCATGGCGTGTATGTCTCGCCATGAGCCTTGAAACCATGTGTGGAGGAGACTTTCGAGTAAGCATCCTCGACGAAGCCATGATTTTTAAATTACGTGGCTGAAACTCTAAGTATTGGATGAGCCAACCTGGGTGGAATGGAAACGAGGCTCCTCAACAACCTTAGAGGAGGGATTTACATGGATCGCGTAGGATATAGAAATGAAGCTGTGGATTTCAACTTTAGCTATGGTACAGTGAGCTCATGGCAACATGACATGCAAGGATCAAAATCCCGCACACACCAATCCTGCACTAATTTCCAATCCTCGTACATCCAAGAGAACAAAGGTCCTATGGACTCTACAGCCATGATTTGATGTCGAATGTGCAACATCAGAGGGACAATATAAGCCACCACAACTCCAATGCTCCATACGGAATACCTACAATTCCACCGAGGAATCACTCCTAACCTTTCCCCGAAACCCACCCGCTTATACTTCCCGTGCCAAACTACGCTTTGTTCCCACTTCAACCACAACCACCACCATCCTCATTCACTCGTAATGTCATTTTAAATTTGAGTAAGGTGGTAGGCAACTTGTGGAAGAACAAAAGTGGATCAATGTGCAACTCGGCACAAAGGATTGATACCGAGAGAGCACACCGGCAAGAGTGATACTGGCTTCGAGAGACAATCTTAACCGTAAAATCGACAACTCACGTGATTCAATCACCAAGATCGTTGTCGGAGGTATTACATAAGAGAAGGTTCCTTCCCAAACAAAGGCCAAACCCAAAGGGGAATCCATGAGGTAGGATCATCCAACAATTCAGAATGGATGAAAGGCTATAATCACCCCGAGGGAGCGGGAAAGAGGTCGATCAACCCATGCCAAAGCCTCTCGTTGAAGAATCCATAAGTGGAGAGAATTGCACCTGAGCGGATATTCTCCTAAAGGAAGATTCAATGAAATACCGCATACCACCTCCATTCCACAAGCACTTAGAGGTAAGAAGAAGGCATCTCAAAGAAGTGCATTTTGCAGGTCTTAAGGCAAGTGAAGTTATTAATATACCTCATTGAGAAATATAATCAAACAAGTCCCCTTATGTAAAATTTTTTGAAAGATTCACAATTAAGAAGGGATTAGGTGAATGGTAGAAGAAGGCATTTCTCACCGAGCAAGTCGCTATAATCCAAAGCAACACTGGCCAAATACAAGGATCCAGTGATCTCCCACAATTTCAGTCAATATCAGGAAGTGCATAGACAAATCATTGCTCGACGGAGCCAATGTGAACTCCACGTCGTATTCAGTATACAAGCAGCTAGGGTTTAGTGAACTTAAACCTACCAATATCACACTATCATCGTCGATGATTTGTGAAAACTCATGATAGTCGGGAGATGTCTTGGTGAAAGAGACAAATTCTACTACCCAAAGATTTTGTAGTAAGCTGACACCGAGCCAATTGCAAGTGAACCCAATCATGTTCCAATCATCTTAGGAAGACCATTTCTCACACAAAGAAATGCAATAATAATTGTTGAATGGAGTCATGCAATTTACTCTTTGGTAACATGATCTATGGAGTCAACATCTTTCATCTGAACAACAAGCAAAAGTTGCTAGAGCATGAAAATCAAATAACTGACGTTGTTTAAATCTGTTCGTGAGGTGGAAGCTACGTTGTCCGTGAACTGCGTGAGTAATCACCAAGGAGATGAAGAGATATCGTCCCCTAGCTTATCAACACCCACCGTGCAGTTTTCAATCGCTTCAATTCAAAAGCCATCGAGGACTACTTCAACAAATGGCACCCAAAACAATGGAGTCAACTCCAGTTATCAGGAGTCGAGATATCTGGCCCTCCTCACCTCCTTGGTACTTTTGAGAATGAGCTGTTCGTGTTTTCAAAAACCGTAATCATAGCGCTCATAATTTTTGCTTTTGCTTAGCTCCACTAATTTTAACATTTTTAGTTATTTTTGGAAAATTTTTAATTTATCGCCTAATGCTTTAGTATACTTTGTTTTTATACTATAGTACTTAGTATTAATTTTACTTACGCTTATAGTATAGTAAATTTTATTATAATAATTTTTATTTCATATATTAACCATAATTAATATAGTAATTTTTTAATTTTTATAAAGAGGGCCAAATTGGCTAAAATAGCTAAAATGGTGCCTGGAGACCTTCGTCAGCCACAAAGAGGCCTATTTAAACCCGTGTGGGGCTGGCTCATTCCACTTTGCCACTTCACTGCCCTCCTCCCAAACAAAACCACTTAGTCTCCCAGCCTCCGTCACCCCAGGCCACACGCGCACCGCCGGAGTCAAGGCCTGCTCGACCGAGCCGCACCGCCGCCCAAGCATCCCGCCCCTCGCCGGGGCGCCCAGCCTCAGCCACCCGAGCTCGCCGATCCCCCCGACCGAGCTCCACTCTGAGAGACTAGCCACGCGCGCACTAGTCCCGACCGTTCACGCCCGAGCGCCGCCCAAACAGCCACCTCTCTATCGAGCCTTCAGCTGAGCCTCCCACCGCTCGCCTCCCTCGGACCCTTACCCGTGGTTCAGCTTATTTCTTTGCCCCCGCCTCAGCGATTTCGTCCTCTGATCGAGCCTTATCTTCGCTATTTTGTATTTGCCGCCGCAGCCAAGGAGCTCGCTCATCTCGCTTATTTCAGAGGATTTAGTCACTCCAAAGGAGTCCCAGCCCAGAGATACAGCCCACCGCATTTTCTGAGTCGAGCCCTCTCCGCATTTTATCTCACTTTAGATATGGTTCGACTGGGTGGGTCCCTTCGCTGCCGATTCAAGATAATCCGAGAGGCCCCAACTCCCATTCCGCTCCAAGACCATCACCTGTCCCGAGGCAAGACCGAGGAGCCCCCAGTGGATTTCGTCGTTATCAGACACCTGATGGGACCCCTCGGCCCCATCACCCCGTACCTCGAGAGAGTTGGGAGGTCTCGGCCCAAGCCGGCCCGCACATCTGGGGCCTCGGCGGTCATCTTCCTCTCGACCGCAGCCATCACCAGTCACATCGGCTGCGAAGGCGACATCATCGCCTCGCTGCCACCTCCGCCTGTGGATCGGGAGGTCACCTGTAGGCACCCCATTCCGGGGAGTCACGCACTACATTCGGCGGACTTTCATCAGAGTCATTCTACGATGTCCCGTCACGAGGGTCATCCCGGTCATAGGAGTCCATGAGATTGATCTGCATTATTCACTACTGCCCTTCATGACTCTGAGGCAGCATTATTACCCACGAGTGGTGTCATAGCTCTATCATTCTATGATATCTCGAGGAGTGATGGTCCGAGCGAAGCTTGGCCTTCATATCGATGATCGTCATGAGTACTCTGCAGCGGCTTTGATATACATACTTGGGCCGCGATACCACGGCAATGCAGAGGGTTATAGAGATCGGGCCCACCCACCTCATCGAGAGATGAGTCTGAAAGACCGGGCCAGACACCATACTGACTGGGTGATTTACAGAGGCGCCCCGCCTCAAATATGTCGGCCGATCGACCACTTATTCCCGGATAGTCTGCTCTCAGCGCATAAAGATTACAGCTGAGGGAGCCATCTTTGAGCTCTCTTAACGGACCTGAGATACTGGGTTCAAATTCCTCCGATCGGTGATGACCCTCGATGCATTTCGAGAAAGAAGGTCCATCTGAGGCTGTGCGAAAGCAGAGAGTCTTCCGTCATTGATGCCGAGACTATTCCTCGGCTGTGTTCTAGAGCATCTGGGATTCCTGCAGGAGCCCAGATCGAGAGAGGATTAGATGCCCCGGGTTCTCATACGGAGCGGTGATGACCATGCCTGTATCTTTCCATCTCCGACAGCAGGACCAGGAGGAGGGGCACGGATCGTACGAGGACTCCCACAGCAGACGACATGTCAGCTTCAGCCCGAGATGTAGGAGTCCAGCCTCCAGCAGATCACCTTCATCTCCTCCTCCACACACCACATCCAGAAACAAGAAATTCCGACATTAATCTCGCCATCTTATTCAAAGACACCACTCACCCGAGTATGTTCACGCCAAACATGAGATAGCAAATGGATGCCATTCGTCCACTAAAGAACACTACACAAAGACAGACGTAGATCGGCCCGGTCACTCTATGCTTCAAAGCCAGATCATGACGCACTCCGAGCCTTCCTCGTGTTCCCGATCGAGGAGCTCCACCATGACGCAGAAATTTCTATTCGAGGTTTCGATGCAAAGAAGAAGAGCCAGACCTACCACCACCACAAAGAATGTAGGTGGTTAGTTTCTTTATGACTTTGTATAGTTACCAACTTTATCAACCCGCCTACTAATTTTGGATTAGATTATATTAGCCACAGAAAGCAAGGATACTTTGTTCGTTTAGCTTTGTATTCATGTGTATTAGCCATTTTGAATATATCAAAAGCTATTCACTATATATATACATTTTTGCATACCATGTTTTGTGCCTTTTACCATGTATATTTGTTTTTTTCTTTTCAATCGAACACCGAATTGCACCTATAGACAATTGAATCGCCTTTGTGTTGAAAATTGAATCATCAGTTGTCACCTTTATGTTGGGAGCACCCATGCTTGAATCACTTTGTCAATTGAAGTTCCAAGATGTCAACTTGAAAAATTTCCCTTATGCTGACCTCACACCGCACAACTGATTGTTTCAATAGGTCGAATTTGTTTGTTTCCTTTCGCTTTGCATAGCCGGCTTCCTAGGTATGTTGGCAACCTAGGATATAGTTCAGGTTACCCATATTTGAAGACCAATGTGTCTCCAAAAAGGAAAAGAAAAGAAAAAGCAAAGAAAAAAAAGAAAAGAAAAAAATAAAGTCGAAGTTTTGCCTTGAAACCTGAGCACGGCCCGGAGGGTGTACATAAAGCCTTCAAGCCCATGCCCTGCCTTAATCGTCGGGAGTCATCGCATTTAGTGTTCGTTACATGGGTGTAGGTAGAGTTCCAACGATTTGTAGGTGCTTGATTCTTCAAGTCATTCCGCAGTCCCGGTGAAGCCTCGTGAGTTTGTATCGTGATCCTTTCGCCTCGATGCCCTAAACCTTAACCGTCGTGAGTCATCGACCGTTACACCACTTTAATGGTCGTGATTTTATACTAATCGCTAAATATAGTTGAAAAGAAAGAAGTGCGTGAATTATCCTTAATCTAGGTCATTTCAACAACTTAAGGCCATGTCGTTGCTAGGTCAGAGGGGACAAATTTTGGTGTAATTGATCGGCGAATCGTTGCCAAGTATAAAGAACCATTAGACTTTAGGTGGAAATTCAAGCTAGAGAATCATGGAACCAATATTGAATCTAAAATTATTCTTGTGCGGTTTGGCCTTCATGTCGCTTTCTAAATTGTGTCCATTTTTCAAAGCTAATATCAATGTTTATATGTATATACACTGAATCATAAACTTTTGAAAATCACTACATACATCTTTCTTTTTTGTTTTTACTTGCTAAGGGACTAGCAACGTTTTCTCAATGGTGGATTAGTTATTTTCAACCCTATATTATTGTGGTTTCAGTGCTTACAAGACCAATCATGTCATTTATGCCAATCGTTGCCTGTTTTTCTGCATCACTTATGCCGCTTAGATAGGTCGTCAAGCTTGTGTTTTGCTGCATTCTCGAGTTCGACATCGAGACATACATGAATCATGAAGATCGAACCTCAATTGTCACCATCAAACGTAATTCTCAAAAATCAAACAGTTAACGCTTGTGCCGATGGAAATCACGCAAAGAGAGGACAGAAGCAATGCTGATGAACTGCCACAAACTCAGAATTTCGCTAAGATTGCTAAAATTACTGGATTTCATGGTACTATAAATTCAGCAAGAATTGTGAATTTTCGCTTAGTCCCAAAATTTTCGCTAGCACTATTCAATGAATTTTGCATTTTTACATTATTGTATAGTTCTCTATAGTTATTAAATTTCCTCGCTAGCTAGCCAAATCACGCCAGTTTAAAAAATTTTGATTTCGTTATCTTCTTGGTGTGATTTCACTAGCTAAATTTCCTTTCGCTTCTAGCGAAATTTTGAGTCTTAGCGAAATTCACTACCTTGTCATGCTTTCAGAAATTAATGAAACCGACTTCAATTTTGGGTATTACGCCTTGTCCCTAAAATTAGCCAAATTGTTAAAGCCAGGGTATTTTCACATCAAGTGGCCTATATAAGCCCCCTCCCATTTCAGAACCCTACAAATAAATGAGTAGCAAGAAATTTTATAAATTTATTTTTTGTAAATATCTTCGTGAGTCATTTAGTTAGCTTGGTGTTTCTCCTTCTCCTCTTTCCCTATTTTCACAAACACTCCCTGGTGGCCACATAACTCACAGATGCCATGTCTCTTTCTTTCAAGAGGCAGCTGGCTAAGGCAAGAGCATGCAGTGCTGGTCTCTCTCGTATTGGTGCTACACTGTTTACGCCTCTATCTTCAAAATATGGTTGAATAGCATCATCAAAGCGACTCGCCAATACTTACCATGTCAGTGATACAAATATGATACTATTGCTGTTAGATGCACCTGGTGGTTCGTCAGATTACGGTCTTTACGGTTCTCCCGGTACGATATTTAACGTTGCGCTTCAAACCTGGGTACGCATGACGTGGCAGCGATCGTGTTAACTCAAATAGGGAGCTGGATTTTGCAAGCTTTAGGTTTCGTTAGTTAAACATGCATCCGGGCCAGGGCTCGACTATAGTCGCTGGCTCACACCCGGCCAGATAAAACCCCGAGACACTCGTCGCTCGTTACCGAAGAGCGACCTAAATCTTCAAAGTTAACTTTCACACTTCATTTTCGCTTACGCTTAACGGGCCAAACTCATCACACTGCTTTTGAAACAAAAACCAAAAAGTCCAAAATAGAAAGCCTTACCTTTTATGCACTATGCAAAATCATTCCTAGGATGAAAACCCATCCCCGTGTTCGACCTTAGACCACTCATACCCGCAGTGAGCTCGACCACGCAGTAGGAGGAACTTAGGTATACAACATTGTTGATTCACCAAATTTTTACCGTGGCACGAATCAACGAGGCATCTCGCCTGAGTATCGTGTCGCGTACCAGCCATATCGCGCCCAGCATGCACTCCAGGCCGAGGCACCGTGTCTAGGCATGCACTAAGCCAAGGCACCTTGTCTAGGCATGTTAGGGCACCAGGCCAAGGCACCGTGTCTAGGTAAGCACTAGGTCGAAGCACCATGTCTAGCCAAGCCCTAGGCCGAAGAACCTTATCTAGGTATGTCATGGCACTAGGCGAGGCATCAGTTAAGCATGGCACCGGCTACGCAATCGTGCCTATGCAGGCGAACTAGGCCGAGGCATCTTGTTCAGGAAAGCACTGTGCCGAGGTACAAGGTTCAAGCATGGCACTCGCCAAGGTCCCTTACCCAGGCAGCTCACTAAAGATTACACCGAGGCACCGCGGCCTAAATACGCACCAGGCCGAGGCACCTTCCTTGCATGTCAGCGGCGTAGTCGAGGCACCGCGGTTTAGCATGCACTAGGCCAAGGAACCTTGCCTAAGCATGTCATTTCACTAGGCTGAGGCACCGTGTCTAGGCATGCACTAGGCGGAGTAACCATGTCGAGGCATACACTAGGCCTGGGCATCTTGCCTAGGCATGTGTTGGCACTAGGCCGAGGCACCGTGTCTAGGCATGCACTAGGTCGAAGTCACCGCTTTGTAGCATGCACCTGCCAAGGCACCTCTTGCCTTAGGCATGTCGCAGGCACCTGCCGAGGCACCGCGGTCTATGCAAGCATTGTAGTCGGCATCATGTCTAGAGACAAGATTGTATCAAGATCACCGCATACATGATCTTATTGTACATACACCTTTTTTGAACCATAAACTTTTTGAGAAAATCACTGCATACATGTGATAGGTTTCCTTTTGTGCCTAAAAAAGTGCTATTTCGAGCCCTATTTGAGATAGGTTTTGAGTGCTTCTTTTTACAAGACTAATCGTATCAAATTAAGCCAATTGAGGGCAAGCCTGTGTCTACTTAGTATCACTTATGCCATTTCGTGTTATTTGCAGGTTATTTTGCGTGTTTTTGTGTACTGCCCATTAAAGTCGAATTTGATATCGATGTGTTAACCATGAAGACGAAACTATCAACCATCAACATATCAAAAATCTGGGTTGATGAAATGAAGGCAAAGGAAGATGGAGGATGCAAGAGGGGTAGACAGCTAGTTGAAGGAACAAAGAATTCCTGTGAAATTTCACTATGATTGCGAAATTTGGCTGATTGCGAAAATCTCGCGCCCATAGCTTAAAATTCAGATCCCAATGAATTGAGAAATTTCGCTTATACGAAATTTCGCTTATATAGCTTAAAAATCAATTGGTGCCTAGCTTAAATTCTTCGCGCTATCTCTAAAATATTTCAAACGACCCCGTTTTGTATAATTACCACTCATTCCTATTGTAATCATGTATTTTAGGTATTTTTATTATTTCACACATTTGGTTGGCTATATAAGCCACCTTATAAGTTTGTAACCCTAACTTTTAATCTTTCAAGACATATGCAGCCTTTCATTTTTCTTTCGCTTTTCTCTCTTCTCTCCTCTCTTTCTCTCACTTTCATGCCAAACACCTCCAAGGATGACAATTTGGAGGATGAGCGTTAAAACCCTTTCCCTCCTCGCTGGTGGGTGTTTCGCCCGGGCTAGATCCGATCCGAGGTCACTGTGGTTCCCCGTTTCTTCACGCAGAACAGTTTTCACATTTGGTTCCTAAATTTTTAACTATAGGTTTGAAGTTTTCGATGTACTTTCTTTGGTCAATACTTGCCAAGCTTAAAGGTCAGTGTATTCTTAGCTTTAGATACACTAATATTCATTAGCTACTTACAGCCACCGAGGTAGGTTAAGGGGGTTAGATTTTCACTGCAAGTGCATCCACTTTGATCAATACTTGGTAATCTTTGTGGTTCAAAGGGATTCCTTATTTTTAGATCCATTGAGACTCATTAGTTACCCTTTACGAATCATTGTAGGATGAGTCAAGATAGATTTTCACTATAGGAACCTTAAATGCTAAATAAATGCTTTCTACCAAAAGGGAAATTATTAGGCTTAGGTTTTTAAAAGAATAAGATCCTGGTCGTGACGACTATATGTCATCCTCCCCAACGCGAGTGAAATAAACCTTGGGACCTCTTAGTTAGCCTAGGATCTTAAAACCCAGTGGCCCAATGCTTCAAGGAGTTCTATTTTACATTTTGTTTTATTTATTTTCAATTTGCAACCAACCACACCCACTGTTTTCACAAAACCTTAATATCCAAATTTAATTCACCATTTTTTACTTCACTCAAATCATTTGTACGAAGAAAACTCATCCCCATGTTCGACCCTAGATCCGCTTATATCAAGTAGTGAGCTTGACTACTTCGCAAATAGGAGTGAAACTTAGACTACAACCTTGTTGATTCCGCATCACCCTACCGTGGCACGAATCACCGAGGCACCGTGTCTAGGCATGCACAAGGCCGAGTCACAGTGTCTAGGCATGCACTACACTGAGGAACTTTGCCTAGGCATGTCATGGAACTAGGCTGAGGTACCGTGTCTAAGCATGCACTAGACCGAGTCACTGTGTATAGGCATGAACTAGGCCGAGGCACCATGCCAAGGCATGTGTTGGCACTACGCCGAGGCATCGTGTCTAGGCATGCACTAGGCCAAGTCACCGTGTCTGGGCATGCACTAGGCCAAGGAATCTTGTCTAGGCATGTCATGGCACAAGGCCGAGGCACCGTGGTTCAGGCGCTACCAGCCAAGCACCGCCCGCGAAGACTCAGCCGAGGCACCTTATCTAGGTATGTCATGGCACTAGGCCGAGGCACAATGTCTAAGCATGGCACACGGCCAAGACCCCTTACCTAGGCAGTTCACGGCACTAGGCCGAGGCACCATGCCTACGCATGCACTAGGCCGAGGCACCTTGCCTTTGCATGTCATGGCAGTAGGCTGAGGCACCGTGTTTAGGCATGCACTAGGATTGAGGAACCTTGCCTAGGCATGTCATGGCACTAGGCTGAGGCACCGTGTCTAGGCATGCACTAGGCCGAGTCACCGTGTCTAGGCATGCACTAGGCCGAGGCATCTTGCCTAGGCATGTGTTGGCACTAGGCCGAGGCACCGTGTCTAGGCATGCACTAGGCCGAGTCACCGTATCTAGGCATGCACTAAGCCAAGGCACCATGTCTAGGCATGTCAGGGCACTAGGCCGAGGCACCGTGTCTAGGCATGTTAGGGCACCAGGCCGAGACACCGTGTCTAGGCAAGCACTAGGTCGAAGCACCATATCTAGCAGGGCCCTAGGCTGAAGAACCTTATCTAGGTATGTCATGGCACTAGGCGAGGCACCGTTTCTAGGCATGGCAATGGGCTAAGGCACCGTGCCGATGCATGAACTAGGCCGAGGCAGCTTGTCTAAGAAAGCACTAGGCCGAGGAACCGTGTTTAAGCAAGCACTAGGCCGAAGAACCTTATCTAGGTATATCATGGCACTAGGCTGAGCACCGTTTCTAGGCATGACAAAAGGTTGAGGCACCGTTCCTAGGCATGCACTAGGCCGAGGCATCTTTTCTAGGCATGTCATGAAATGGGTCGAGGTACCTTGTCTAGGAAAGCATTAGACCGAGGCACCTTGTCTAGGCATTTCATGGCACTCGGCATGGCACCGTGTCTAGGCATGGTACTAGGCCGAGGCACTGTGTCTAGGCATGCACTAGGCCGAGTCACTGTGGTCTAGGCATGTGCACTGCTTAAGGCACCTTTGTCTTGGCACGCCAATGCACTAGACCGAGGTGTCCGGTTAGGCATGGCACTCAGGCTCAGCACCATGTCTAGGCAAGCACTAGTCAAGCACCGTGGCTCCAGGGCAAGCACAGCCAAGGCACCTTATTTAGGTATGCCGCACTCAGCCGAGGCAATCGCCTAATCTTGGCACCAGCCGAGGCACCGCGTCACCTTTCGCACTAGGCCAAGGCACTTTGCCTAAGCAAATTTCGTATACACTAGGTCGTGGGTCTGCACAGCACGCTCTTGTGCCGAGGCACCTTGCCTTGGCATGTCTTGGTCGTAGGCCGAGGCACCATTTTTAGGCATGCACTAGGCCGAGGAACCTTGCCTAGGCATGTCATGGCACTAGGCTGAGGAACCGTGTCTAGGCATGCACTAGGCCGAGGCATATTGCCTAGGCATGTGTTGGTACTAGGCCGAGGAATCGTGTCTAGGCATGAACTAGGCCGAGTCACCGTGTCTAGGCATGCATTAGGCCGAGACATCTTGCCTAGGCATGTGTTGGCATTAGGCCGAGGCACCTTATTTAGGTATGTCATGGCACTAGGCCGAGGCACCGTGTCTAAGCTTTGCACTGGGCCAAGGCAACTTGCCTAGGAATTCACGGCACTAGGCCATGGCTCAGTGCCTAGGCATGCACTAGGCCGAGGCATCCCGCCTCGCATGTCATCAGTAGGCCACACCATTTTCGGGATGCACCAGCCGAGGAACCTTGCCTAGCATGTCATGGCACTAGGGTTGAGCACCCCAGATAGCATGCACCAGGTCATCACCGTGTCTAGGCATGCACTTGGCCGAGGCATCTTGCCTAGCCATGTGTTGGTACTAGGCCAAGGCACCGTGTCTCAGGTACGCTAGGCGAGCCCGGCCTTATCTGGTGGGGAAGTAACGCCACCAGCCGCTGCACTTGTCTAGGTATGTCTTGGCACTCAGTCGAGGCACCTCATGCCCAGGGGCATTTACTCAGTCTATCACCGTGTCTAGGCATGCATTAGGCCGAGGCATCTGCCTAGGCATGTGTCAGATTGTGATCGAGGCACCGTGGTTCAGCATGCACTCAGGGGCCGAGGCACCCATTTAGGCATGTCATGCAGACCAGGCAGAGGCAATCGTGTCTAAGCTTAGCACCGGGCCAAGGCACCTACTCAGTAGTTCACTCTGCCCAGTCGAGGCACCAGGCCTAGGCATGCACTGTGCCGAGGCACCGCCCCAAAGACAGTCATGGCAAGAGGGGCCGGCGCAACTCATGCAGACGCACTGCCTCGGCGAACCCCGCCATTCACCCCCCGCATGCCTGGGCTTGCTCGTCGATGTGCGGCCCCATGTGCGATTCCTTGCACTCCATGAGGGCACCTAATAAACAAGGCAAACCATGGTGGTGCATGGTAAGATACTTGACCAAAGAAGCAGTATGGTAGAATATGGTGGACTCAAGACTTATGGAAAACATGAGTTTGAATTTGAAATGAGAGCTAGATTTCACCAAACATCACTCGTTGAGCCGACAATATGGGAGGATTCGACCAAACAAGGGAGGGAATTGCACCATTGGGAAGAGTCACCAAGGTTGGCAATAGACACCAAAGTCTATAAAGGATGTGTCTCAACTTTGATAAGAGAGTGTGCCTAATTTCCTGTATTTTGTAATATCTTGTATGTTGAGAAGTGCACGCACTTTTATAGTTTTATTAAATACAAGTCGACTACTGTAAAATCTTAGTGTCTTATACATTGCTTTTTGCAGAGACACTGTGAGGAAAGGTTGGCTAAAAGAGTTAGTAATCAAGACATCTAGAAGGTGAAACTACGATAAATCAGGGGTGTGGGACAGAGAATGAGCATCAAAGATTACTGGGAACGATTTAAGGAATGGATGGTCTTGAAACGTCAGTTGAGATCGCTCGAGGATGAAGAGACTGGATCGCACGGCAGACTCAATGAAAAACGAGTTTGAAGTGCAGCGCAATCTGATGGAGGCCAGCGATAAATATGCAGGGGAAAGGATCGATGCTATCAAAACTGATCTGCAGGCATTGATGGCCGAGTACCAGGATGCAGTGTAATCCATGGGGGCAGAAATCTCAATCCTAAAAAATGTTGTGGCCCAAAAAGTCCCTCTACTGCTCGGGTCCCCCATGTATAAGTAATGCGGTACCAACCCAAGGGGCCTGGGGGTGCAAGGAACGCTAAGGAATTCGAAAATTTCATGGGACATGGAGCGCTTCTTCAAGGTCGCTTCATGTGCCCGATAGTGAAATGGTGTCCATAACTAGTATGTACCTATCCGTGATGCAAAATTATGGTGGCGCACTGGATTTGAGAGATGATGCGTGTGGTCCGAAGGCCCCAAATTGATACCGAGACTAAGAGGAATCCAAAGGAACAATTCCTACCCAATGCATCTGTACCGCATGCAAGAGAGTCCTTGAAGGACAGCTAACACGTTCAATGAGGAATAATATGTGAAGGAATTTGGTTCCATCATGTTGATATCGTGAACATGTCCGATGAGGACAAATTATTCAACTTTATTTCTCGATTACAAGGTCGGGCAATGTGACCAACTCAGAGACAGGGATAGTGACCGCCGCAACAGAATGGTCGCAATGGACCGCTGCGGACTGCTAAGATGGGCAAATGTAGCCATCAACACCACAAGCAAGTCCAAGACAGATGGGGGCAAGAAGGGCAAGTCAGAGGGTAAACCTTCATTCAATAAGAAGGTTGGCTGGAAGGGAACCAAGAAAGGGGCTGCAGAAACGAAACCTATGGAGACAACCACAAATTTTGTGCAGCAGACAACCAAACCAGTGGGATGCTTCATTTGCAATGGCCCTCACCGAGCCAAAGACTACCCCAAGAGGGAAAAACTGAGTGCCTCTATCACCGCAGGCGACAAGGTCAAGATCGACCGTGATTCACCCTCCCGAGTGAATCCTTTGCAATTGCGTAATGCAATCAGTGGTGAGAACCAACCACAGAAAACTTTGATGCATGTTCAGGTGCTGCTAAATGGGATCCGAGTAAAAGCGATGGTAGATAGTGGTGCCATGCAGAATTTCGTTGCAACCAGTGAAGCCTCGAGACTCGATCTGAAACTGGTAGATGATGGTAGCCGGATCAAAGCAGTGAACAGTAAGGCACAAAGGATACAAGGCATTGCCAAGGATGTCCTACTGCAAGTTGGTGAATGGAAGGGTAAAATTAATTTACTATGTGTTCCATTGAGATTTCCCACCTAATCCTTGGGATTGATTTCTCCTCAAGTCTAAGGGTCGCCCGAGTCCCTCATCCGGGTGGACTTATGATTTTAGAGGAGAAATAACTCTTTGCTTTTCAGGCTCGCAGCGTGAAAGGAATGCGTAGAAGCTTGGAAAGGCCGAGATGGTGCTCGCCTTCAACCCAAGAAAGGGCTAAGGAGGGGGGCAAGAGGCATACCTTTACACTTGGTGGAAAGCCATGAAGGACATGATGCTGAAGTTCCCACTGGTCGATACTAAAGTGAATTCAGATGATCATGCCTCCGAAGCCGCCTAAAGAGTTGCCCCGAAGACCCATCGATCACGAGATCGAATTCGTCGCCGTGGCAAACCTCCTCGCCCAAGTCCCTTTACCTGATGGCCCTCGAGAATTGGCCGGAACCGAGGAAACAAAGAAGAGTTGGCCGACGCTGAAGATGATCCAAATGAAATTCCATTTATGCACCTCCGTTCTGCCTCCGTAAGAAACATTGATGGATCATTACATGTGTGGATTGACTGCTCAACAAGGTAACCATCAAAACAAGTACCCGATTCCCTTTGGCGCCGAATTGTTTGGACAGATTAAGGTAAAGGCTCGCACTTCTCAAAACTGACTCAGATCGCTATTGGCAAGTCCGACCAAGGAAGGTGATGAGGCAAAAACCATATGTGTAACTCGTTATGGTTCATATGAAGTTCTTGTAATGCCGTTTGGGCTCACAAATGCCCCGACAACATTCTATAATTTAATGAATGATGTACTATTTGACTATCTCGATGCTTTTGTAGTTGTCTATTTAGATGACATTGTAGTGTACAGCCAGACTCTAAAAGAGCACGAGATGCACTTGAAAGGTGTTCAAATGGTTTAGGGAAATACAAACTGTAAGGTGAAGCCGAGAAGTGCGAGTTTGCAAGGAAGGTGATCAGCATTCTCGTCAAGAACCGTTGAAGGCCGATTCTGGATGGATGGAAAGAAAGGTGCAAGCTTGATCGACACAAATTCCCTACCAAAGTGACAGAGTCATGTCATTCCTCTGATTAGCAAACTACTATATGAGATTCATATAGCCGCTACTCAAATATTGTCTCTCAATTGACAGATTTGCTAAAGAAAGACCGAGCATAGGACTGGGACAGAGGCCTGATGGTTTTGAAAAGCCCCCAAACAAGCCATCTCCAAAGAACCGCTTTGGTAGCTTGCCTAACCGACCTTCCTTGGAAGTTCATACCGATGCTTCCTGGGATAAAGGCCCTGGTCGAGTCTTGGTGCAGGAAGGACACCCCGTGGCATTTGAGAGTCGGAAACTGAATGGGGCAGAATAGTGTTACTCAATGCATGAGAAAGAAATGACAGCAGTAGTGCACTGTCTGCAACAATGGAGGCACTACCTCCTTGGTGGGATTTCACAGCAGGATGTGACATAATGTGGTAAACACCTCTTCAAGACACGTAATAGTTGAGTGCAAGTAAGTCTGCTGGTAAGAGTTCCTCGCCGAGTTCATTAATTTTGAGTGGTCGCATCATCTGTGGCGACACAACACTGTAGCGGATTCACTCAGTCGGAAAGAGGTGGTGGCCTATATCATGACTTTGTTGGAAGTCATCTTAGATTTCAATGAGCGGATCAAGAAGGCTGCAGGACTTGATGCTTGCTATGAGAAACTAAGACAGCAAGTCAGGAATGGGGAAACCAGAAGTACTGTCAAAGTGATCTCCCTCAGGTTCAAAGGAGTGTGCTCTATGTTCGATGTATGGATCATGGAGAGAGTCAAGTGGAAAGAAACCCATGATGCTACGGGCGTGCCATCTAGGAGGAGCGAACCATGGTATCACGTCTGTGTCCTATTATTGGCAAAAAATGGGTGAGGACGTAGAGGTGTACTTGAAGTCTTGTTTGGTATGCCAGTTGGACAAGACTGAGAAGAAAAATATGGCGAGGTTGTTGCACTTCATACTTCCGCAAAGCCATGGCAAGTTGCCTCCATGGATTTTTCATCTCGACTTTAAGGTCCGTGAGTGTAAATCCATCTTTGTCGTGGTTGACAGGTTCTCAAAGTATTCGTCTTCTTATAGCGAAGACCTGAGCTATGTCTCAGCAGAAGAGGCAGCCCAATATGTTTTCGGGCCATGTCGTGAAACATTTTGGCTTCTTACCTTAAGACATAGCCGACCGGTATACTGCATTCACAGACGCTTTGTGTGGAACTCTTCAAGCTCTGCTCGAGCTGGAAGTTTTCCCACAAAGAAACCATCCTCAAATAGATGGGCAGACCGAAAGGATTAATGCACTGTTGGAAGAATACTTGATGCATTATGTGACTCCGGCCACACGTAAAACTCGGTGGATTTGCTCTGACACGCTTCAATCTGTGATACACCGCATAGAAGCCTCAACAATGTGGATGAGCCCTTTCTGAAGCTGGCTATGGTTGCGCCAAGAACCCCATTAGATGTGGCAAAGCACGGTTTGGGGAGATAGCCCGCAAAGACACGAGCTAGCCATTTCCGATTGTGAGATGTTTGATGAGGTCCAGAAAGCCTTAAGAAGGTGGCTAGACGACGAAGAAGTATGTCGATCAACATGTATCGGCTACCGAATTTTAGATTTGGGATAAGGTGTTGTTAAAACTAACTCCTAGATTTTGAAAAAGAGCAAGAAGACTCTAGCAGAGAGGGTCGACGCTCAAGTTCGAGGGGCCTGAGGTGATCAAGAAAGTGGAGAAGCCGCCTACATGTCAAGTCGTTTAAAAGACCGGGTTGCATCCCATATCTCCACATGTCATTTTTTTGAAGCCTTATGTTGAAGATGTGAAACCAGGAAGGGTACAAGTAAAATGTGCCCCTCCCTTGGTTATGAAGCAGTTTGATAAAGGGGTGGAGAAGATTCTAAATCACAGAACCATGGGGGCAAGTGGAAACAATCGGCGGACCGATTACCTTGTTCAGTGGAAAGGCAGTTTGGAATCAGAGGCTACATGGGAGCGGGATGTAACATTGTAGCAAGCTTGAAGGCAATGCAAGACTATCTAAAGGTTAAGCCGACGTGGGCTTCGGCATCACTGGAGGTGGAGGGTTTGTTACCCCCGGATGCTCTGCTTGTTGGTCGGATGGCGGGCCTCAGGTATGCTCAGACTGCGGAGAGGGCACCCTAATAAACAAGGCAAAACCATGGTAGTATGGAAGACACGGTGGACCGAAGAATGTGCATGGTAGCATATGGTGGACATGCACTTATGGCAAACAAGTGTGAGTTTGAATTTGAAAATGAGCCAAATTTAAATTCAAACATCACTCGTTGGTTTTCACATTTTGAATATGGGAGGCAAATTCGAATTCAAACAATGGAGGGAATTGGCAAATTTATCGGGAAGAGTCACAAAGGTTGGCAATAGACACCAAAGTCTATAAAAGGATGTAGTCTCTAACTTGGATGGGGATAGAGAGTGTGCCTAATTTCCCGTATTTTGTAATATCTTGTATGTTGAGAAGTACACTGCACTTGACAGTTTTATTGCAATACAAGTCAGATCATTTCAGAAAATCTTAGTGTCTTATACATTGCTTTCGGGAGACACCGTGGAGGAAAGGTCAAGCAAAGAGTTAGCATCGCACATCCAAAAGGTGAAAAATTCATTGTGATAAATCAGGGGTGTGACACCTAGGCATGTCATGGCACTAGGCTGAGTCACCGTGTCTAGGCAAGCACTAGGCTGAGGCATGATGCCTAGGCATGTGTTGGTACTAGGCCGAGGCAACGTGTCTAGGCATGCAATAGGCCGAGTCACCTTATCTAGGCATGCACTAGGCCAAGGCACCGTGTCTAGGCATGTCATGGTATTAGGCCGAGGCACCGTGTCTAGGCATGAACTAGGCCGAGTCACTGTGTATAGGCATGCGTTAGGTGAAGGCACCTTGTCTAGGCACCTTGTCTAGGCATGTAATGACATTAGGCCGAGGCACCATGTCTAGGCCTGCACTAGGCCTAGTCACCGTGTCCAGGCATGCACTAGGCCAAGGCACCTCTGTCTAGGCATGTCATGGCACCAGGCCAGGCAATCGCGTGGTTCAGCAAGAACCAGGGCCGGGCACCATGTCTGTGCGCATTAAAGTCAAGAACCTTATCTAGGTATGTCATGGCACTAGGCCGAGGCAATCGTCGCTGCATGGAATTACCGAGGCACCGCTCCTAAAGTACGTACTCTCGCCGGCGCATCCTTCAGGCATGTCAAGGCATTAGCCGGCGGCACTGTCAGAAAGCACTAGATCGAAAGAATCTTGTCTAAGCATGTCATGGCACTAGGCCGAGGCACCGTGTCTAGACATGGTACTAGGTCGAGGCATCGTTTCGAGGCATGCACTAGGCCGAGTAACCGTGTCTAGGGATGCACTAGGCCAAGGCACCTTGTCCAGGCATGTCATTGCACTAGACTGAGGCACCGTGGTTGTGCATGACACCAGTCGGCGCACTAATGCCTGGGGGCAAGCACTAGGCTGGGAAGACCGCCTAGCATAGCGACTAGCCGGCGCGACCTTATCTGGTGACGTCACAAGACTAAAGCCGAGGCACCATGTCTGCTTGGCACCGCAAAGCATTACCCAGGCGCTCAATCGCAATAAGCCGAGGCATCGCGGTTCAGGTGCCACTAGACCGAGGCAATCTGTCTGCGCGATGTCACCAAGACTACAGGGCCATGCACCGGTCTGCTACGGTACCAGCCGAGGCAACCCTGTCTAGCATGCACCAGCCCAACACCGCGGTTCTAGGCATGCGCAGCGAAGGCACCTTGTTTAGGCATGTCATGGCACAAGGCCAAGGCCCTGTTCAGGCAAGGTACCAGGCTAAGTCAATTTTATCTGCACCCGTGCCAAGGCACCTTGTCTGCATGTCAAGGGTACTAGCCAAGGCACCGCCGCATGTCACAATAGGTCACGCACCGCGGTTTAGGCATGCATCTGCCGAGGGAACCTTGCCTAGGCATGTCATGATACTAGGCTGAGGCACCGTTTCTAGGCATGCACTAGGCCGAGTCACCGTGTCTAGGCATGGACTAGGCCGAGCATGTTGCCTAGTCATGTGTCGGTATTTAGGTTGCTGCACCTGTCTAGCATGCACTAGGTCGAGTCACCTTATCTAGGCATGCACTAGGCCATGCATCGCGGTCTAGGCACATGTCATGGTATCAGGACCGAGGAACGCTTGTCTAGGCATGCAAAGGGGGGTCGAAACATCATACAGAAAAGATGCTAAAGCGGCCCTCTTCCTTGTCTAGGCATATAATGACCCAAGGCTGAGGCAACGTGCCTAGGCATGCACTTGGCCGAGTCACTTTATCTAGGAAAGCACTAGGCCGAGGCATTTTGTCTATGCATGTCATGGAACTAGGCTGAGGAACCGTGTCTAGACATTCACTAGGCCGAGTCACCGTGTCTAGGCATGCATTAGGTCGAGGCATCTTGCCTAGGCATGTGTTGGCATTAGGCCGAGGCACCGTGTCTAGGCATGCAATAAGCCTAGTCACCGTGTCCAGGCATGCACTAGGCCAAGGCACCTTGTCTAGGCTTGTCATGGCACAAGGCCGAGTGTCACGAACTCACTCTCTAGACCCCAACATCCTATGGGAAGGATCCCTCAATGGGCACAAGAGAGCCCCTCAAGCCCATATATAAGAAGAGGAAATGTTCTAAACCCTTGTGGAGACTTCTATGACCAGAGCTATGTGGAAGGTTCTAGAAGACTCCGTAGAAGTCTACACAATTGTAGAAGATGTTGGAAGTGTCCACACATGTGTAGAAGAGTGTGGAAGAATATGGAAGAATACGAAGACCAGCGTGAATGGGAGAATAGTCTAGAGTCTCCATGGTAGTCTTGTGACTACATGTATATAGTAGAACATTCTAGAATTCCTCTAGGTTGGGAGGAGAACCTTCATAGGTTCTACACACTTCTATTCATGTATATATGAGGTGGTGGCTCTATTTGCAAACCACCAACTTGAGAACCAAGTTGAGAGCTTCTCTTAGCATTGTAAAGAGTTCTTCCAATAGAGAGTTTCTTTCTTCCAAGTGTTCTCTTGAGTTCTATTCGCTTCCAAGGTGTGGGTAGGAGCCGAGCATAGCAAGCAAGGCAATCGGAAGGCTGACTTAGCAACATCCGAAGGGCGAGTTGTCTAAGTGCCGCACTGAGCTACAGAAGACTAAGTCCGGATGGCTTGGTTTCCTGTGAGCTTCCACTACGTGTGGGAGCAACTTGGAGGATACTGGCGGCGGGCTCCTCATGTGGAGGACAGACAGCAAGTCCTGGTAGCGGGACCTGGAACCTTCACACCTGCAGGAAGGACAAGTCTCGTGGATGCCATTTCTAGCCTTGAGGGACGATTCTGTCAGCCAGAGTCATGCAGCGCACACCAAGGAGGGGATGGACCTTTGAGCAAAGCATGGAGATACGCTGGAGGATCTCAAGGTGCAGATCCAAGACATTCAAGAGGGGGATGCAGCTCATCTGGCTCCATGCGGAAGGTCACTACCCCAGGAGTTCGTGACTTTTCAAGACAGAGTCTTGAGTGTGCTCGCTAGCTTGGAGTCAAGGGTGGAGGTCCTGACTAAGCATGAAGAGGAGCTGAGGCAAGAGATGGCCATTTATAAGACAGCATTGTCGGCTCGGGTTATGGCCACTCATGAAGCACCAAGGGTGGAGGTGCCAAAGCCACACAAGTTCAATGGGCAACGGGATGCCAAGGAGTTAGACAACTTCTTGTGGCATATGGAGAGGTAATTTTGAGGCTGCATAGCATTGGATCGACGAGGCGACAAAGGCACGCAAAGATCACGCCTCTAATCTCACCAATAATGCGACTCTATGGTGGCGTAGAAGGTTCCTAGAGATAGAGAAGGGGACGCGCACCATAGATACATGGGCAGATTTTAAAAGAGAAATCAAAAAGCAGTTCTACCTGGAGGATGCGGATACATAGCCCGTAGAAAATATCTGTGCATCCCGCCAGCTACCTACCATTCCGAGACTATGTCATAGCCTCCTAATGCTTGAAGCTCCGACAGAATGAGAAGGAACTTCTCTTCAACTCATGGACAACCCGACGGGGCGTGAGAAAGCAGAACCAAGAGAAGAGGAGTGACGAGACCTAGCAACCCGTAATGGCGTCGAACTTTGGTCAGATTACAAGGGAAGCAAGTCTTCTTATGATGAGGGCTCAAGGGTTAGCCACAAATGTAGGGAGAAGAGGTGGTCCCCGGGGTTCGTAAGATAAACAGATGGATGGGGGGAGAAGAGGTGCCCCGTAGTACTGCCATTAGGGTATGGTAAGGGCAAGGTGCCCTGGCACTAGGAAGATAGCGTGCCAGCGCTGAGTTCACGCAAAGCCGGCGCTTCCTGCGCGATGGTCCTGATTCGTAAGTAATGTCCTAAGAGGAAAGCACTCAAAGGCCCTTATCGAAAAGTGAGAAGACGATGAGATGCACGGTTCTATACGCATGATAGCGCTCCAAGTCATGCCTAAGGCAGTCACAAAGGGAGCAAGGTAGGAGAGCAAGCAGAGGTAGCCAAATTTACACGGATAACTTCCTTTAAGGGTAAGGAAGTCAATGGGCAGAAGGTACTACACCTGTGCCTCGACCAAATGGGTACCAAAGAAAAGGCCAAAGCTCCTGAGAAGGAGGTGGAGACTATGCTAGCTGAATGGGTCACTAGGAAACACGGAGTCCCTCCAATGCGAGAAAGACGGTCTCTATGGCTGACCCACCGGGCTGCATGATTCAGCCGGGAGCGAGGATAGCGCCGGTAGCGTTCGCGTAATGGAACCGACAGCTCGAGATCGCTGTATCGACCGGGTCAAGCATGGCATGGGGCGGGGAGAGGCCTAACTCACTCTAGACCCCCAACATCCTATGGGAAGTGATCCCTCACGGGCACAAGAGAGCCCTCAAGCCCATATATAAGAAGAGGGAATGTTCTGCACCCTCACAGCAGACTTCTACTTAATTGCAGCCGCATACAGTTCTGTAAGACCCTGAGAAGTCTACACAATCAGGTAAGACAAGCCGCAAGGCCCACACACGCGAGAATGATGTGGAAGAATATGGAAGAATATAAGACTATGGAATGTGGAGAATAGTCTAGAGTCTTCCATGGTAGTCTTGTAACTACATGTATATGTGAGGAACATCTCTAGAATTCCTCTAGGCTATGAGAGAACCTCTACAGTCTTCATACACTTCTATTCATGTGTATATATGAGGTGGTGGCCTCATTTGAAAACCACCAACTCGGGAACCGTTGAGAGATTCTCTTGAAGCAAATGTAAAGAGTTCCAAATAGAGAGTTTCTTTCTCCAAGTGTTCTCAGTTCTATTCGTCTGGTGTGGGTAGGAGCCGAGCATAGCAAGCAAGGCAAGCGGAAGGCTGACTTAGCAACATCCGAAGGGTGAGTTGTCTAAGTGCCGCACGGGAGCTTAGCGAGAAGACTAAGTCCGTGACACGAGGCACCGTGTCTAGGCAAGCACTAAGCCGAAGCACCATGTCTAGGCAAGCATTAGGCCGAAGATCCTTATCTAGGTATGTCATGGAACAAAGCCGAGGCACTGTTTCTAGGCATGGCTTTGGGCTGAGGCATCGTTCCTAGGCATGCACTAGGCCGAGGCATCTTGTCTAGGCATGTCATGGCATTAAAGTCGAGGCACCGCGGTTCCGGGAAAGCACTGTAATCGGTGCACCTTTGTCTGTGCATGTCGCGGCACCAGTCGAGGCACCATTTCTAGGCATGAACTAGGCCGAGTCACCGTGTCTAGCCATGCAGTAGGCAAAGGCACCTTGTCTTGGCATATCATTGCACTAGACTGAGGCACCGTGGCTAGGCATGGCACTAGGCCGAGGCACCATGTCAAGGCAAGCACTGAGCTAAAGCACCGTGTCTAGGCAAGCACTAGGCCGAGGCCCCTTATCTAGGTATGTCATGGCACTAGTCGAAGACCGTGTCTGTGCATGCACTAGCCGTCACCGGTCTTAGGCAAGGCGCGACCAAGGCACCTTTGTCTAGGTATGTCGTGGGCACAAGGTCGAGGCAATCGTATGGTTCGTGAATGACCAGGCCAAGTCACCATGGTTCAGTGCATGCGCAGCGGCGCACCTTGTCTAGGTATGTCATGGTACAAGGCCGAGGCACCGTGTCTAGGCATGCACTAGGCCGAGTAACCTTATCTTGGCATTCACTAGGCCAAGGCACCTTGTCTAGGCATGTCACGGTACTAGGACGAGACACCGTGTCTAGGCAAGAACTAGGCCAAGTCACCGTGTCTAGGCATGCACTAGGCCGAGGCATCTTGCCTAGGCATGTGGTATTTCAGCCGATAAGAATGTGGTTCAGGCATGCACTAGGTCGAAGTCACCTTTTGTAGTGTTTACCCAGGCCAAGGCCCTGTCTTAAACAACATACTCAGGCCGAGGCATCGTGTTCAGCAAGCACCAGTCAAGCACTATGTCTAGGTAAGCACTAGACCGAAGAACCTTATCTAGGTATGTCACAAGAGACTAAAGTCGAGGCTCCATTTCTTGGCATGGCACTGGGCTGAGGCACCGTTCCTAGGAATGCACTAGGCCGAGGCATCTTGTGTAGGCATGTCATAACACTAGGCCGAGGCACCGAGTCGAGGAAAGCACTAGACCGAGGCACCTTCTCTTGGCATGTCATGGCACTAGGCCATGGCACCGTGTGTAGTCATGGTGCTAGGCCGAGGCACCGTGTCTAGGCATGCACTAGGCCAAGTCATCGTGTCTAGGCATGCATTAGGCGAAGGCTCCTTGTCTAGGAATGTCAATGCACTAGACAGAGGCATCGTGGCTAGGCATGCCAATAGGCCAAGGCACCATCTCTAGGCAAGCACTAGGCAACCACCGTTGCCTAGGCAAGCACTCCAGTCGAGGCACCCATCTAGTATGTCACGGCTTAATTCAGACCGAGGCACAAAGGTTCAAGCATGGCACTAGGCCAAGGCACATTGCCTAGGCAGTTCATGGCACTAGGCAGAGGCACCGTGTTTAGGAAAGCACTAGACCGAGGCACCTTGTCTGGGCATGTCATGGCACTAGGCCGAGGCACCGTGTCTTGGCATGGTACTAAGCCAAGGCACAGTATTTAGGCATGCACTAGGCCGAGTCACCGTGTATAGGCATGCGTTAGGCGAAGGCACGTTGTCTAGGCATGTAATGGCCCAAGGACGAGGCACCATGTCTAGGCATGCACAAGGTCGAGTCACCTTATCTAGGCATGCACTAAAGTCGGCGCACTTGTCTATACGCGTCGCGGAACCAGCCGATTCACCGTGTCTGTGCATGGCACTAATGAAGCCACCGTGGTCTAGGCATGCATTAGCCGAGGCATCTTGCCTTAGGCATGTGCTCCAAGATCTAAGACGAGGCACTACGCCCGCAGTGCATGCATTAGGCCAAGTCACCGTGCTCCAGCAAGCACCCGCGTAAGCACCATGTCTAGGCAAGCACTAGGCCGAAGAACCTTATCTAGGTTTTTCATGGCACTAGGCCGAGGCAAAGTTTCTATGCATGGCACTGAGCTGATGCACCGTTCATAGGCATGTACTTGGCCGAGGCATCCTGTCTAGGCATGTCAAGGCATTAGGCTGAGGCACCGTGTATGGGAAAGCACTAGACCGAGGCACCTTGTCAAGGCATGTCAAGGCACTAGGCCGAGGCACCGTGTCTAGACATGGTACTAGGCCGAGGCACCGTTTCTAGGCATGCACTAGGCCGAGTCACCATGTCTAGGGATGCACTAGGCCAAGGCTCCTTGTCTAGGCATGTCATTGCACAAGACCGAGGCATCATGGCTAGGCATGGCACTAGGTCGAGGCACCATGTCTAGGCAAGCACTAGGCTAAAGCACCGTGTCTAGGCAAGCACTAGGCCGAGGCACCTTATCTAGGTATATCATGGCACTAGGTCGAGGCACCGTGTCTAAGCTTGGCACTGGGCCAAGGCACACTGCCAAGGCAGTTCACGGCAATAGGCCGAGGCATCGTGTCTAGGAAAGCACTAGACCGAGGCACCTTGTCTAGGCATGTCATGGCACTAGGCCAAGGCACCGTGTCTAAGCATGGTATTAGGCCGAGGCACCTTGTCTAGGCATGAACTAGGCCGAGGCACCTTGTCTAGGCATGAATCAGCCAGTCACCGTGTCTGTGACGCGTTAAGTTTAAGCGCACTCGTTTGAGGGGCATGTCATGGCACAAGGCCGAGGCACCGTGTCTAGGCATGCACTAGGCCGAGTCACCTTATCTTGGCATGCACTAGGCCAAGGCACCTTGTCTAGGCATGTCATGGTACTAGGCCGAGGCACCCTGCCTTGGCATGTCATGGCGTAGGCCGGCGCACCGTGTTTAGGCATTCACTAAATGAGGAACTTCGCCAGTATGTCATCATACAAGGCTAAGGTAATCGCGGTTCAGCACGCACAGTCGAGTCAACGGCTCAGGCATGACCAGCCGGCGACGCTTCCTGTGCATGTGTTGGTACCATAGCCGAGGCACCGCGGTTCAGGCATGCACCAGCTCAGTCACCGCATCTAAGCATGCACTAGGCCAAGGCTCCTTGTCTAAGCAAGTCATGACACTAGGCCAAGGAACAGTGTCTAGGCATGCACTGGGCCGAGTCATCGTGTCTAGGCATGCGTTAGGCGAAGGCACCTTGCCTAGGCATATAATGGCTCAAGGCTGAGGCAACGTGCCTAGGCATGCACTCGGCCGAGTCACTTTATCTAGGAATGCACTAGGCCGAGGCATTTTGTCTAGGCATGTCATGGAACTAGGCTGAGGAACCATGTCTAGGCATTCACTAGGCCGACTCACCGTGTCTAGGCATGCATTAGGTCGAGGCATGTGTTGGGCATTAAAGTCGGCGCAATCGCGGTTCAGCATGCACTGTGCTCCAGTCACCTCATTCAGCATGCACCAGGCCAAGGCACCTCGTCTATGCTTGTCGCGGCATAAGGCCGAGGCACGCGTTCAGCAAGCACCAGCCGGCACCACGCTCAGTGCAAGCACTGGGGTCAAGATCCCATTCAGATGTCATGGAACCAAGCCGAGGCACCGCTTTCTAGGCATGGCTTCAGGGTCGGCGCACCATTCCAGGCATGCACGAGACCGAGGCATCTCGCTCAGTACGTTCATGGCATTAGCCAGGCACCGTGTCCGGAAAGCACTGCATCGGCGCACCTTGTTCAGACACGCGCCATAAGACTGCGCCGGCGCGACCGCCTGCGCGACGCGAACTGCGCCGCAAGACCGTTCAGCATGCACTGGGGTCAACGGTTCAGCTACGCATCTGTGCAAAGGCAATCTTGTCATGGAATGTCATCGCGACTGTAATCGGCGCACCGCGGGTCAGCATGACACTGTCGAGGCACCATGTTCAGGCAAGCACTGTGCCCGCCAATCGCGGTTCAGCAAGCACCAGTCGAGGCACCTTTATCTGTGTATGTCACAAGACAGTCGGCAAGACCTTTGGTTCAAGCACGCAGATTGCACGGCAGACCGCGTTTGCGTGACGCATTTCGCGCCAAGCTCATCGCGCTTCAAAGACGCGTTAAAGTAAAGCACCTCGCTCCAGCATGCCGCGCATACGGTCGGCAAGACCGCGGTTCAGGCATGCACCAGCCAAGTCACCCGCGGTTCAGCACGCCGCTGTGTCGAAGCGCACCTTGCCCAGCATGTCACGCAAGTACGCGGTCGAGGCATCGTGTTCAGTAATGCACTCGCCGAGTAAACTCGATCTCGCATTCACCCGGGCCAAGGCACTGCCTGAGCACGCCACCGCACTCAGCCAAGGCACCGTGATCTAGGCACCAGCCAAGTCACCATGTCTAGGTACGCGACCAAGTCGAGGCACCCGCCAAGGCATATGTTTGGTGATTTCAGGCCGAGGCATCGTGTCTGTGCACGCACTGGGTCAGAAATACCTCCAGAAAGCCTCAACCAAATTCTAAAGGTCTCGTCTAGACATGTTATGGCACTAGGCCGAGGCACCGTGTCTTAGCAAGCACTAAGTCAAAGCACTATGTCTAGGTAAGCACTAGACCGAAGAACCTTATCTAGGTATGTCATGGCACAAGGCCGAGGGACCATTTCAGGTACGCCGCAGACCGGGTCGGTGCGACCCTGGGGGCACGCACTGCGCCGGCGCAGATCTCATGAAAGACGCACAAGACTAGGCCGAGGCACCGAGCAGAGGGAAAGCACCGGACCGAGGCACCTTATCTCGCGCATGTCATGGCATCAGCCGCGGCACCATGTGTAGTCACGGGTGCTAGCCAGATCGCGCCTGCGCGACGCACTGCGCCGAGTCATCGCGTTCAGCATGCACTCAGCGGCGTACCTTGTCAGAATATCAATGCACCGACGTAGGCATCGTGGCTAGGCACGGGCAATGTCGCAGGCACCATCTCTGTGCAAAGCACTGTGCCAAAGCAATCGCGGTGTGGTAAAGACTAAATGAGGCACCATATCTAGGTATGTCATGGCAATGCAGTCGGTGGGTACGTTGTCTAAGCACAGATCGTCCACAAGACATTGCCTGTGCAATCTACGTACACAAGGCGTGAGGCACCGCGGTTTAGAAATCACTGCATCGAGGCACCTCGCCTGGGTACCGCCACGGCACAAGGCCTAAAAATCGATCCTCGGCATGGTACTAAGTCGATAAGACAAATACCTCAAGACGTTACTGCTCGGCAAAGACCATATTTAGGCACGCATTCGCGCCGAAATAATCGCCTGCACATGCAAGCACGGCGCACGCCAGCCTAGGCATGTAATGGCCCAAGGCCGAGGAACCATGTTCAGGCATGCACAAGGTCGAGTCACCCATTATCCAGGCATGCACTCAGTCGAGTCATCTCTGGCTCAGGCATGTCCACGAACTAGGCTGATTCACCATGTCTAGGTACGCACAAGGCCGGAGTCACCGTGTTCAGCATGACAGTCGAGGCATCTTGCCTAGGCATGTGTCTGCACTAGGACAAGCCACCATGTCCAGGCATGCACTAGGCCGAGTCACCATGTCTAAGCATGCACTAGGTCAAGGAACGCTGTTTGTGGTACGCCTTGGCATCTAAGCCGGCGACCTGCCGAGGCAAGCACCAGCCAAGCACCATGTCTAGCCAAGCACTCAGTCAAGAACTTTATCTAGGTATAATCATGGTACTCAGCCGGAGAACGCTTACGCACGGTAATCGAGCTGATGCACCGCTCCTAGGCATCCACTAGGCCGAGGCATCTGCCTAAAGCTGTCAAGACTCAAGCCGAGTCACCGTATCTAGGCATGCACTAGGCGAAGGCACCTTGTCTACACATGTCATTGCGACTAGACCGAGGCACCGTTGCTAGGCATGGCACTCAGCCGAGGGGCACTGTGTCTCAGGGCCGCCGACTATGCCAACCATCATGCGATGCGACTGCGCCGGCGAACTTGCCTTATTACGGAATTAGCCGGCAAGACCGTGTTCCAGGCGAGACGCATCAGTCGAAATTTTGTCAAGTCAGCGCACTCAAAGCCGCGCACGTCGCCTGTACGGAGCAAGCCTGTGCCGAGGCACCGCTTTCTCACATGCACTGCCGTCACCTTATCTAGGCATGCTCTAAATCAAGGCACCGTGGTTCAGGCTTCGCGGTACGCTGCCGAGGCACCGTGTCTGTGCACGATCAGTTTAGTCACCGTGTTTAAGCATGCTGCAGCGAAGGACCTTGTCTAGGCATGTAGTGGCATAAGGCCGATGCACCATGTCTAGGCATCCACGAGGCCGAGTCACCCATTCAGCTTCACCAGGTCGAGGAATCTCGTCTAGGTATGTCATGAACCACGGGGTTATCGGCGGTTCAGGGCACGCACTGTGCCGTCACCATGTCTAGCACGCATTAGTCGAGGCATTTTGCTCAGGTACGTAGCCGAAGATGCCGGCGACCGCTTCGCCATTTGACCAGTCGCCAATACCTGTCCGCCATGCACTGTAATCGCTGCGCCTTGTCTAGGCATGTCGCGGCACTGCGTCGAAAACCGCATTCAAAGGTGCACTGCGCCTGGGCACTACGCTCTCGGCAAGACAGCCTTCAAGAACTCATTCAGGTGGCTGCTGCGGCACCAGCCGGCGGCAATCATTTCTGGCATGGTACGTACGGTGCACCATTCCTAGGTATGCACTCAGCCGAGGCATCTCGTTTAGGTACGTCATGGCACTAGTCGGCGGGGCTCCTTTTCGTGCATGGTACCAGGCCGAGGCACCGCCGTGCACACGCGTCAGGCGATCGTGGTTCAGCCAGCGCACCAGACGAAGGCACCTCGTCGCTACGTCATTACACTCACCAGCAACGCGACATGGCACCGTCGGCGCACCATGTCTAGGTAAGCACCAGTTAGCACCATGTCTAGCAAAGCACCAGTCGGCGCACCGTGGTCTACGCATGGCGACCGGGCCGGGCGCATTACGTTTCAGAATTTCACGGCACTGTGCCCAGGCATCGCGGTCTGGGCGAAAGCACCAGACCGAGGCACCTTTCTAGGCATGTCATGGCACCAGCCAAGACCGCGGTTCGCTAATGCCAGACAGCCGAGGTCGAGGCGCGTACTCCAGCCGAGCCATCGCGGTTCAAAGTACGCGTTGCCGAAGGCACCTTTGTCTAGGCATGTCATTGCACAAGGCCGAGGCACCGTGTCTTGGCATGCACTACTTCGAGTCACCTTATCTTGGCATCGACTAGGCTAAGGCACCTTGTCTAGGCATGCCATGGTACTAGGCCGAGGCACCATGTCTAGGCATGCACTAGGCCGAGTCACCGTGTCTAGGCATGTACTAGATCGAGACATCTTGTCTAGGCATGTGTTCAGAGCCAGTCGGAGGCAATCGCGGTTCAGTAATGACTCGTACCGAAGTCACCTTATCTAGCACGCACTGCGCCAGCGCACCTCGCCTGCGCACGCCACCAAGACCCATTGGCAAGACCGTGTTCAGTACGCACCAGTCGATAAGACCGCGGTTCAGGTACGCATTAAAGCCGAGGCATCTCGCTCTGCATGTGGTCGCAAGACAGTCAGGCATCGTGTCTAGGCATGCACTGTGCCGAGTCACCCGCGGTTCAGGGCATGCTCTAAGCCGGCCGCCTCCTTTCAGCATGTCATGGCACCAGTGCCGAGGCACCATGTCTAGGCAAGCACCAGTCGGCACCATGTTCAGGAGCACTGTGGTAATCGAAGAACCTTATCTGTGTGTCACGGCACTAAGCCGAGAACCTGGGTTTCTTAAAGCTTAAGACCGAGCTGAGGACCGTTCCTAAGTACGCACTGTGCCGGCATCTTTCTGTGCATATCAAGGCACAGTGTCTGAGGCACCGTTTAGGAAAGCACTAAACCCAGGGGGCACCTTTCGCATGTCACGCACTAGGCGAGGCACTGCCTAAAGACAGACCGCCGGAGACCGCCTGCGCACGCACTAAATGAAATATTGTGTCTAGCATGAACTAGGCTTAAGGCACTTGTCTGAAGCGAATTGCACAAGACCGAAAGAATCGTGGTTTGTACGGCACTAGGCCGAGGCACTATGTTCCGGGTAAGCACTGGGGCTAAAGCACCGTCAAGGCAAGCACTAGCTCCAGGCACCCATCTAGGTGTCAGCGGCACTCAGCCGCAGGTACCGTGATCTGGGCATGGCATCGGCGCCGCTGCGATATTGCCCAGGCACCATAACCCCAGCCAAGGCACCCTGTTCAGGCAAACACTAGACCGAGGCACCTCGTCGCACGCCACGCATCAGGTCGGCGCGACCGCGTTCGGTGCACGGCACTGCAGCCGTAGGCACTATGTCTAGGTAAGCACTAGGCTAAAGCACCGCGGTCAAGGCAAGCACTGGTAGTCGAGGCACCTTATCTGTGCGTCGCGGCACTAGCCAAGGCATCGCATCTAAGCATGGCACCGGGCCAGTGCATACCGCTTCTGCGCAGCTCACGTACCCCAGTCGAGGCACCGCGGTTCAGGAAAGCACCACCGAGGCACCTTTATCTAGGCAGCCGCCAGCGGCACTAGGCCGGTGAATCGCAAGGTTCAGGCATGCACCAAAGCCGAAGTCACCTTATCTAGGCATGCACTAAAGCCGTCTTCGCCTAGGCATGTCATGACACTAGGGCCGGCACCGGTTCGGCATGCACTAAAAATGAAGCTATGGTGTCTAGCGCGCATTAGGTCGAGGATCTCGCAAGGCATGCGTCTAAGACAGATAGGCACGGTTCAGCATGCACTAAAGCCGAGTCACCGTGTCTAGGCATGCACTAGGCAAAGGCACCTTGTCTAGGCATGTCATGGAAATAGGCCGAGGACCCGTGTCTAAAGTAAGCACTATGCCACACCATGTCTAGCAAGATTTGTTTCGTTGAACCCATAGGCTGTCATGGCACCAGTCGATAAGACCGCTTCGCATAAAGACTAGGCTGAGGCATCACCCTAGGGCATGCACTCCAGTCGCAGGCATCTCGCTCAGGCATGTCATGGCACTGGGGTCGAGGCAATCGCGGTTCAGAAAGCACTGTAATCGGTGCAACCTTGTCTTGCTGTCGCGGGCACTAGGCCGAGGAAAACGGTCTAGGCATGGTATTGTGCCGGCGCACTGCCTGTGCATGCACTAGGATGAGTCATCATGTTCGGATGCACCAGGCGAAGGCACCTGTCTAGGCATGTCACGACCTGCATCGAGCACCCGGCTGTGCATGGCACTAGGTCAAGAACCATGTCTAGGCAAGCACTGTGCCAAAGCAATCGCGGTTCAGGCAAGTACTCAGCCGAGGCACCCATCTGTGCATGTCATGGCACTGGGCCGGTAATCGCGGTCTGGCATGGCACTATGCCAAGGCACATTGCCAAGGCGCTCACTCGCACTAGCGCTTCAGGCACCGCGGTTCAGAAAGACAGATCCGAGGCACCTTGTCTAGGTATTAACATGGCACTACGCCGCCGCACCGCGCCTGCGCACAGACTCAGTCGAGGCACTTTTTAGGTGCCATGGCACCGGGCCGAAAGTAATCGTGGTTTGGGCGATGAAGATGGAGGCCGGTGGCACTATGCAATGGAATTTCGAGCACGAGGAAAATACACCATTCCTGAACGGTTCGCCACGCGATCGGCGGCAATATGCATAAGGAATGGACTGACGCACGCATCGGTGCAACAGCGGCATAGCCATTTGTTTTGTATGTAATTCATGTTTTAATGTCGGGCGAATCGGCGCAGTACCGCCACCCAATCGATTGTCATTTTTGATTTTTTTCCATATGCCTTGCCATCTACCTAAGATGCTAAACGGTCGGGTGTCCTCTGAACGCCTAACCTCACAAGAACACAAAAAGCAAGCAGAAGCGAAATCGCGGTTGACCGTTTCGGGCGGAGGGACGAATCGAGCGACATAGGTCAATCTCGTTGGATGTAGGCAAATAAGGCTTTACCAAATAAGGAGCAATCAAGTTGTGTATTTAATTCATCTAAGAAGATTCTACCCACGTCTAAGACAAATAATACTTCAACGCTGCCCACACAGCTTGTCCAATCGTGAGGACTCGACCAAGGACATAGCTTCTCAGGGGCCAAGGGCCTACCGAGGGTTTCCAAGTAACGGCGACAAAGGACACATCGCTTTCTGAATCGATTCTAACTTAGAGGTGTTCAATTATAACTAGCCACCCAGAGTTTCGCGCCACTAGCTTTTTAACCAAGCCACACCAATCAGGTAACCAACGGTTCCTCTTTACTGCGCTTCAATTACTATCGAGACACTGGCTATCGCAGGTAAACTAACTGCCTCACGCATTTGCCTAAAACCCCAAATTTCACGCCCTATCGTGGGTGAACAATCCAACACTTGGTGAATTCTCGTCACAAATGATAGGAAGAGTCGACATCGAAGGATCAAAAAGCAACGTTGTTAAGTGAATGTCATCGCTACAAGCCGCTTATCCCCGTAAAACTTTCGACACCTATACCTTCAAATTTGAAGGTCAAAGCGCGATAGATAAAGCACGCTGTCTTCGTATTCGTGACCGAAATCAAACGTGCTTTTATCCTTTGTTCCATTGACGAGATTAATGTTCTCAAGTGAGCACATCTTAGGACACTGGGTTATCTTTTTAATAGATGTCACCGCCCAAACCCCCAATTCGACAATGTCTTCCACTCCCGAACGCACGCAAAGCGTGCCTGGTAAAAATGAGGGGATGTTCCCCGCTCCGATCTACTCGAATGTAAAATAACGTTAAAAGTAAAGGTATTTCACTCCCGCTGCTTCCAGCTCCTACTTATCATACACCTCTCAAGTCATTTCACAAGCTCCGACTAGAGTCAAGCTCAACACGTCTTCTTTCCCCGCTGATTTCCGCCAAGCCCGCTCCCTTGGCTATGGTTTCGCCGGATAGTGTATGCGTGACGCTTGGGAATCTCGCGATCCATTCATGCACGTCACTATTAGATGACGAGGCGTTTGGCTGCATAAGAGAGTCATAGCTATATTTTGTTTACCGCGCTTGGTTGAATTTCTTCACTTTGACAATGAGAGCACTAGGTAGAAATCACATTGCCTGAGCATCATGGCGACCAGCCATAATGCTGTTTTAATTAAACGGTCGGATTCCCTTGTCCGTACCAGTGCGAGTCAAGCGATTCGGCGCCGCGGGGTATTCGGTTCGTCCCTGATCGGCCAGCGGCCCGCTCTCGCGGGAAGCGGCTTGAAGCGATCCATCGACGGTTGAGTTGGGTGGGACGTGCAGCCCCTGAGAGCCAATCCTTTTCCGAGGTTGCGGATCCATTTGTAGACTTCCGCCGCCTACATTACTCCATCGACCAGAGGTTGTTCACCTTGGAGACATGATGCGGTTATGAGTACGATCAGGCGTGGGAGGCGCGAACCTCCAGTTTTCATGGGCCGTCGAGCTCACCCGGACTTCCCTACGACGCCGGTGCTCTTCCCGATCATTTGGACCCTACCTCCTGCGGCTGTTGTTTCGGGGTGGGCGGGTGTTAAGCGAAAAGATAACTCTTCCAGGGGCCCTCGACGGCGTCTCGGGACTCCACTAGCGTTCTTTGTCGGCCGCTACGTCCGGTTCGAGGAATGTTAACGCGATTCCTTTTCGATGCTCGCGTGCATGCAGCCTATCGACAGGCTTCCCCATCTCTTAGGATCGACTAACCCATGTGCAAGTGTCATTCTGGAACCTTTCCTCTTCGGCCTTAGTTCTCATTTGAATATTTGCTACTACCACGAGATCCGCTGTAGGCGCTCTGCCCGGGCTCGCGCCCTAGGTTTTGCGGCGACCGCCGCGCCCTCCTACTCATCGAGGCCTGGCCCTTGCCTCAACGGCTGGGTATAGGTCGCGTGCTTCATCGCCATCCATTTTCGAGGCAAGTTGATTTGGCAAGTGAGTTGTTACACACTCCTTAGCGGATTTCGACTTCCATGACCACTGTTCTACTATCGTAATCAACCAACACCCTTTACTGGGTTCTAGGTTAGTAGCCTTGATTACGACCGCCAGTAACGGGCCGGGTTCATTCCGCATCGCCAGTTCTGCTTACCAAAAATGGCCCACTTGGAGCTCTCGATTCCAGGCCCAACTCAATAGATTAGCCATGTCGTCCTACTAATTTAAAGTTTGCGAATAGGTCGACGGTGCGCCCTGATGCCTCACAATCATTGGCTTTGCAGATGGGAACTCGCCCGCGGGCTCGGCTATCTGGAAGAGCTGCAGGGGACCGGCTACGGATGGTTCGATTAGTCTTTGCTATACCCAGTCGAATAGACGATTTGCGTCGATATCGTTGCGGGCCTCACGAGTTTCCTGCGGCTTTTGCCCCTTAACAAAGCATAGTTCACCATCTTTTAGGTCCCGATAGGCATCCTCTCACTCGAACCCTTCTCAGAACATCAAGGTCAGTCGACGGTGCACCCCACTAAGGGGATCCCGCCGATCAACTTCCTTACGCCTTACGGGTTTACTAGCTTGGATTGACTCACCACATGTCGGACTCAGCAGCGGTCAGGTGTTTCCAAGGCCCAGTCGAGCGGGGAGTTCTTTGGTAGATGCCATTAGGCGCACGGTACCAAGAACAACAAAGGTATCTTGCATTCCATAGTCGGGGGCAATGACGTCTCCACGGTCTGAATCTGACTGGCGGCAGGTTGCCACCCAAAAACCTCATCGGTCCGCGGCCTGAGTCAATCAGCGAATCGGCAAATCGTCGTTCCACATCCGACCAAGGCACATCGCCGACCCCCATCCGCTTCTGACCCGACAATTTCAAGCACTCTTTGACTATCTTTTCAAAGTCCTTTTCATCCTTCCCTCGTGGTACTTTGACTGCCTCGGCCTGGTACATACTGGAGTACCAGAACTCATTCGTTGGATGCTATACACGGTGCCTAAGCCTAGTGCCATCACATGCCTAGGCAAGGTTCCTCGGCCTAGTGCATGCCAAACCCTGGTGCCTCGGCTTACTACCGACATACCAAGGCAAAGTGCCTCGGCCAAGTGCATGACTAGGCACGGTGCCTCAGCGTAGTGTCGTGAACTGCCTAGGCAATGTGCCTTGGCTCAGTGCCATGCTTAAACACGGTGCCTTGGCTTAATGCCACGACATACCTAGATAAGGTACCTCGGCCTAGTGCGCTAGACCGCGATTTAGCTGCTTTAATGCTTGCCTATACATGGTGCCTTAACTGTGCCATGCCCGAGCCGCGATTGTCTCGTCATAGTGTAATGAAATGCTGAAACGAGGTGTCTTCGCTAGTGCGTACTAAACACGTGACTAGGCACCGGGCGTGCCTAGACCGCGATTACCGCCGGCCTAGTACCATTCCTTGACATGGTCGCGCCGAGCGAGTCGCGTAGGATGCCAAGACAAGGTGCCTCGGTCTAGTGCTTTCCTAGACACGGTGCCTCGGCTTAGTGCCCTGACATGCCTTGATAACATGCCTCGGCCTAGTACATGCCTAGGAACGGTGCCTCAGCCCAGTGCCATGCCTAGAAACGGTGTCTCGGCCTAGTGCCATGACATACCTAGATAAGGTTCTATGGCCTAGTGCTTGCCTAGACATGGTGCTCCGACCTAGTGCTTGCCTAGACACGGTGCCTCTGCCTAGTGCCATGGCATACCTAGACCACGTGCCTTGGCCTAGTGCATGCCTAGACACGGTGAATCGGCCTAGTGAATGCCTAGACACAGTGCCTCGGCATAATACCAACACATGCCTAGGCAAAATACCTCGGCCTAGTGCATGCCTAGACACGGTGACTCGGCCTAGTACATGCATGAACCGCGGTGCCTCGGCCTGAATGCCATAACATGCCTAAAAGCGAGTTTCCTCCCGACCTAGTGCATGCTAGACACGGTGCCTCGACTGTGCACAGCACAGACATGCCTCAAAGGCCTAAGGCCATGACATGCCTAGACAAGGTGCCTCGGTCTAGTGCTTTCCTAGACACGGTGCCTCGGCCTAGTGCCATGACATGCCTAGACAAGATGCCTCGGCCTAGTACATGCTTAGGCACGGTGCCTCAGCCCAATGCCATACCTAGAAACGGTGCCTCGGCCGAGTGCCATGACATACCTAGATAAGGTTCTTCGGCCTAGTTCTTGCCTAGACATGGTGCTTCGGCCAACTGCTTGCCTAGAAATGGTTCCTCGGTGTAGTCTTGTGACATCTTCGCAAGGGTGTCTTGGCTTTAGTGCATGCTGAAACCATGGCGACTAAGCCTGGTGCATGCGTGAACCGCGGTGACTCGACTGTGCATGCCTGAACGATTCGGCCTAGTGCGACACATGCCTAGCAAAGATGACTGCTGGGCGCTGGTGCGTACGAGACATGGCTGGCCTAATGCATGCCTGAACTTAAAGGTGCGTCGACCTAGTGCCGTATATGCCTAAGCGGGTTCCTTGACCTGTGCATTCCTAAACAGTTACTCGGCCCCTCTTTGGCATTAACATGCGAGGCAATGTGCCTCCGCTGAGTGCATGCCCTAGGCGCGGTGCAGCGGCCTAGTCTTTGTAATTTTGCCTAGGCAAGGTGCCTTGGCCTTGCCATGCTTGGAACGGGATGCCTCGGCTGGTTCATGACATACCTAGATAAGGTGCCTCGGCCTGATCTTGCTAGACATGATGCTTGACTCTGCGCAGACATGGTGCCTCGGCTGGTGGCCACTAGCCACGGTTCTTCGGTCTAATGCAAAGACATGCCTAGACAAGGTGTCTTCACCTAGTGCATGCCTAGACAAGGTGCCTCGGCCTAGTACCATGCCTCGACTCGGTGCTTCAGCATAGGCCTAGAAATGGTGACTCCTAGTGCATGCCTAGATAAGGTGACTCGGCCTAGTGCATGCCTAGACAACGTTCCTCGGCCTAGTACCAACACATGCCTAGGCAAGATGCCTCGGCCTAATGCATGTCTAGACACGGTGACTCAGCCTAGTGCATGCCTAGACACAATGCCTCAGCCTAGTGCCATGACATGCCTAAAAAAGGATCCTCAGCCTAGTGCATACCTAAATACGGTTCCACGGCCTACTGCCATGACAGGCTAATGCAAGGTGCCTCGGCCTAGTGCATGCCTAGACACGGTGCCTCGGCATAGTGCCATGACATGCCTAGGCAAGTTTCCTCGGCTTAGTGCATTCCTAGACACGGTGCCTCGGCCTAGTACCATGCCTAGACACGGTGCCTCGGCCTAGTGCCATGACATGCCTAGACAAGACCCCTCGACCTAGTGCATGCTTAGGCATAGTGCATCAGCCCAGTGCCAAGCCTAGAAACCGTGCTTCGGCCAAGTGCCATGACATGCCTATATAAGGTTCTTCGGCCTAGTGCATGCCAAGACATGGTGCTTCGGCCTAGTGTTTGCCTAGACAACGTGCCTCGGCCTAGTGCCATGACATGCCTAGACATGGTGCTTCGGCCTAGTGTCATGCCTAGCCACGGTGCCTCGGTCTAGTGCAATGACATGCCTAGACAAGGTGTCTTCGCCTAGTGAATACACGGTGACTCGGCCTCGTGCATGCCTAGACACGATGCCTCGACCTAGTACCATACCTACACACGGTGCCTCGGTCTAGTGCTTTCCTAGACAAGGTGCCTCGGCCTAGTACCATGACATGCTTGGACAAGGTGCCTCAGCCTAGTGTCATGCCTAGAATCGATGCCTCGGCCTAATGCCATGACATACATAGATAAGGTTCTTCGGCCAAGTGCATGCCTAGACACTGACTTGGCTGGTGCATGCCTGAACTCTGGTGACTCGACTGGTGCATGCCCTGAACCGCGATTGCCTCGGCTAAATGCCAACACATGTCTAGAGCGAGATGCCTCGGCCTAATATACCCCTGAACATGGTGAGCTCGGCCTAGTGCATGCCTAGACACGATTGCTTTAGCCTAGTGCACAGACATGCTGGAAACCGAGTGCCTTAGCCTAGTGCATGCCTAGATGGTGGCTTCGACTAGTGCATGCCCTGAACCGCGATGCGGCCTTCTGCCAACACATTCCTAGGCAAGATGCCTCGGTGATTCGTGCCACGGTAAGTGAGCTAAAATCAACAAAATTTATATCGCCTAAGTTCCTACCTCTTTGCCCGTGGTCAAACTCTTTGCGACCCATAATTAGTCCCAAGGTCGAACACGGGGATGGGTTTTAAATCCCCCAGAAATGTGGTTGCATTAGAGGCGTGAAGGTAAGGCTTTCTATTTGGACTTTTTGGATTTGTGTCGAAATTTGTAAATAAGTTTAAGTGGAAATTCTGGCGGAAATGGTAAAGCCCCGAAATTTAAAGTGAAGAAATTAAACTTTGAAGATTTAGGTCACCAAACTTGACAAGCTAGGGCAAACACATGTCCTCGGGTTTTATCCTCCTATGTGGTCAACCTGAGGATGCGATTATGGCCCACAGCACAATTTAAAACCTAACATTCCTTTATCATTTTTCCTAAGGCTAGTAAAGACCATCTAAAAGAATCCTGAGCATCTCGCTAGAAACCTTCGAACCACTAAAGTATGGAAGTATTGGCCGAGGCTAGTAAGACCATCTAAAGAATCCACGGTCATCTCTCACCCAGAACGAACCCTAAAGTATGGAGAGTATTGGCCAAAACAATAAAAGTCAATGTTATTTAACCTAATTTGAAGAACCTAACATGTAAATGCTACCTCGAGGCAAGTAAGGACCATCCTAAAGAGCCACGATTACGTCACTAAGCCCAGCTGGATCTAAAGCCCATGGAGAGTATTGGCGAAACAATAACATCCCATGTTATGCAAGAATTTTGAAAATAAGGGCCATAAATACCTTCACTAAAGTGACTTTTAGTCTGAAGACAGCCGATGCATATGCCCCCACCACCAAGCTAACTTCCTTCCTCTTCAAAGAAAGGAAACAGCCAGCATCTCTTGAGTTGTCATCCTCAGAGAGTGTGTTTAGCGGCCAAGGAAAAGGAGAAAGAAAGAAAGAGAGAAAGAGAGAAAAAGAAATAAACAAAACCTAAAAAAACTTTATTTACAAAAATAAAAACTTACAAAATATCTTCTCCCCAATTGTTCCTCCAATTCTTCACACAGGTTACAAAACAAGAGGGGCTTATATGAAGCCTCCCTCAAGGTATAGAAAATACCAAAAACCTAACTAGGCTAAGTTATAGGACAATTGGGTAATAAACCAAGTTTGGAAGGCGGTTGCATTAATTACAGAGGATGACAAGGCCTGCAAATTTCGCTAGAGGTGAGAATTTCGCTAATTAGCGAATTTGGCAATGGCTTAGCGAAATTGGCAAGGCTTTAGCGAATTTGGCAATGCTTTAGCGAATTTGGCAATGTTGAAATTTCGCTAGCTAGCGAAATTTCGCTAAGCTAGCGAAATTGTCAGTGAGAAGCGAATTTCGCAAATGCACAGTGCAAGTTGGCTAGCGAATTTCGCAATTTGTGCTGAGATTGCGAAACGGTTCTGCCCGAGTTAGTTCGCGAAATTATTTAGATTGCGAATTGATTGCGAAACGGATTCACGAAAAATTCTGTTTCTTTGTTCTGCATGCCTCGTCTGTCTTCAAGCTGCATCTCATTTCCTCCAGCTTTTCCTTTGTTTTTCCATTGATTTTTGGGCTTGTTGATGGGTGGACTAAACTTCCAACCTCATGATTGATCATTTGCATTGTGGTTGAAGCCTAGAGTATAAATACCCTACAAAACAACCAAAAACATGCTCCAAATGGCATAAGTATTACTAAGATGACATGAACACTTGATTGGTTTATATGACATGATTAATGATCAAAAATTACTCAAAACCTATCTAATATAGGGTTCAAAATTGCACTTTTTGAGCACTAATCACTCGGCCTAATGCATGCCTAGACATGGTGACTAGGCCTAGTGCATGCCTAGACACAGTGCTTCGGCCTAGTGCCATGACATGCCTAGGCAAGATGCCTCGGTCTAGTGCATGCCTAGACACGGTGCCTCGGCCTAGTGCCATCACATGCCTAGACAAGGTGCCTCGGTCTAGCGCATTCCTAGACATGGTGGCTCGGCTTAGTGCCATGAAATGCCTGGACAAGGTGCCTCAGCCTAGTGCCATACCTCGAAACGGTGCCTCGACCTAGTGCCATGACATACATAGATAAGGTTCTTGGCTGAGTGCTTGCGAATCACGGTTCCTCGGCACAGTTCCGCCAACATGCTTGTTGCTGGTGCCTTGGCCTAGTGCATGCCTAGACACGGTGACTCGGCCTAGTGCATGCCTTGACACAGTGCCTCGGCGTAATGCCAACACATGTCTAGGCAAGATGCCTCGGCCTAATCCATGCCTAGACACGGTCACTCGGCCTAGTGCATGCCTAGACACGTTGCCTTAGCCTAGTGCCTAGACATGCCTAGACAAGGTGCCTTAGCCTAGTGCATGCCTAGATGAGGTGAGTTTCATTGCGTCGTGCCACAGACCACGATGCCGACTTTGAGTCTGCAGCGCATGTTTGACAGAGCGCTGAGCGCAATGCATGCCTAGACACGGTGCCGACCTGAATGCCATGACATGCCTGAACCAAGGTGCCTTGGCTTTGGTGCGCTAGATAAGGTGACTCGGCCTAGTGCAAGCCTAGACACGGTGCCTCGGCCTAGTACCAAGCCTAGACATGGTGCCTCGGTTTAAGGTGAGTTATGCACAGACAAGGTGCCTGGTCAGTGCTTTCAAGACACGGTGCCTTAGCTGGTCGCATGACATGCCTAGACAAGATGCCTCGGCCTAGTACATGCTTGCGTTGCGCCGATGGAGTGCCATGCCTAGAAACTTGATTGCCTCGGCCGAGTGCCATGACAATCCTAGATAAGGTTCTTCGGCCTAGTTCTTGCCTAGACATGGTGCTTCGGCCAACTGCTTGCCTAGAAACGGTTCCTCGGTCTAGTGCCATGACATGCTTAAACAGGGTGCCTTGGCCTAGTGCATGCCTAGGCACGGTAACTCAGCCTAGTGCATGCCTAGACACAGTGACTCAGCCTAGTGCATGCCTATACACGGTGCCTCGGCCTAGTGCCAACACATGCCTAGCAAAGATGACTCGGCCTAGTGCATGCCAAGACACGGATGACTCAGCCTAATGCATGCCTAGACACGGTGCCTCAGCCTAGTGCCATGATATGCCTAAGCAAGGTTCCTCGACCTATTGCATTCCGAAACACGGTGCCACGACCTACTGAAATGACATGCCAAGGCAATGTGCCTCGGCCTAGTGCATGCCTAGGCACGGTGCATCGGCCTAGTGCTGTGAACTGCCTAGGCAAGGTGCCATGGCCCAGTGCCATGCTTAGACATGATGCCTCGGCCTAATTCCATGACATACCTAGATACGGTGCCTCTGCCTAGTGCTTGCCTAGACATGATGCTTCAGCCTAGTACTTGCATAGACATGGTGACTCAGCCTAGTGACATGCCTAGCCACGGTGCTTCGGTCTAATGCAATGACATGCCTATATAAGGTGTCTTCACCAAGTGCATGCCTAGACAAGGTGCCTCGGTTTAGTACCATGCCTCGACTCGGTGCTTTAGCATAGGCCTAGACATGGTGCCTCCTAGTGCATGCCTAGATAAGGTCACTTGGCCTAGTGCATGCCTAGACACGGTTCCTCGGCCTAGTACCAACACATGCCTAGGCAAGATGCCTCGGCCTAATGCATGCCTAGACACGGTGACTCGGCCTAGTGCATGCCTAGACACAGTGCCTCAACCTAGTGCCATAACATGCCTAACCAAGGTTCCTCAGCCTAGTGCATGCCCACAAATGCGGTTCACGGCCCCTCTTTGCCATGACGAGGCCCGATGCAAGGTGCCTCGGCCTAGTGCATTGCCTAGGCCCCGCGATAACACCGACTGAATCTTGAAGTGACACACTTTGAAGCGAGGTGCCTTGGCGAAGTGTCATGCCCAAACGATGCATCGACTGGTCTTGTGATAGTAGCGCAAATAAAGGTCTGTGACTGGCGAGTCTTTGCCAGGAGCGCAATGCTTGACCTGTGCTTTCCTAGACATGGTGCCTCGGCCTAGTGCCATGCCTAGCCACGGTGCCTCGGCCTAGTGCAATAACATGCATAGACAAGGTGCATTCGCCTAGTGCATGCCTAGACACGATGACTCGGCCTAGTGCATTAATAGATACAGTGCCTCGGCCTAGTACCATGCCTAGACATAGTGCCTCGACCTAGTCCCTCGACATGCCTAAACAAGGTGCCTCGGTCTAGTGCTTTCTTAGACACGGTGCCTCGGCCTAGTGGCATGACATTCGTAGAAAATATGCCTCGGCCTAGTGCAAGCCTAGAAATGGTGCCGAAGCCTAGTGTCATGCCTAATAACGGTGCCTCAGCCTAATTCCATGACATGCCTATATAAGGTTCTTCGGCCCAGTGTTGGGCTATACATGGCGATTTGGCCTAGTGCGTGCATACACACAGTGCCTCTGCCGAGTTCCATGACATGCCTAGACAAGGTGCCTAGGCCTAGTGCATGCCTAGACAAGGTGACTCGGCCTAGTGCATGCCTAGACAAGGTGCCTCGGCATAATACCAAAACATGCCTAGGCAAGATGCCTCGGCCTAGTTCATGCCTAGACAAGGTGACTCGACCTAGTGCATGCGAACCTGATGCCTCGACATAGTGCCATGACATGCTGGCGTGAGGTTCCTCGGCCTGGCCATGCTGAACCGCGATGCCTCGGCGCTAGTACCACGCCTGAACACGTGCCGCCGACTTTGCGGCCATGACATGCCTAGACAAGGTGCCTCGGTCTAGTGCTTTCCTAGACACGAGTGCCTCGGCCTAGTGCCATGAATGCCTAGACAAGACGCCTCGGCCTAGTGCATGCTTAGGCACAATGCATCGGCTCAGAGCCAAGCCTAGAAACCGTGCCTCGGCCAAGTGCCATGACATACCTATATAAGGTTCTTCGGCCTAGTGCTTGCCTAGACATGGTGCTTCGGCCTAGTGCTTGCCTAGACATGGCGTGCCTCGGCCTAGTGCCATGACATGCTGAACGCGGGTGCCCCGGCCTGAAGTGTCGCCACTGCTCCACGGTGGCTCGGTCTAGTGCAATGACATGCCTAGACAAGGTGTCTTCGCCTAGTGCAGACACGGTGACTCGGACTAGTGCATGCCTAGACACGATGCCTCGGCCTAGTACCATACCTACACACGGTGCCTCCGCCTAGTGCCATGACATACCTGGACAAGGTGCCTCGGTCTAGTGCTTTTCTAGACACGGTGCCTCGGCCCTGTGCCATGACATGCCTAGACAAGGTGCCTCAGCCTAGTGTCATGCCTAGAATCGATGCCTCGGCCTAATGCCATGACATATATAGATAAGGTTCTTCGGCCTAGTGCATGCCTAGACACGATGCCTCGACCTGAAATGCTGACACATGTCTGGCGGGTCTGCACTCGGCTGTCTTCATGCTAGACATGGTGACTCGGCCTAGTGCATGCCTAGACATGGTGCCTTAGCCTAGTGCCTAGACATGCCTAGACAAGGTGCCTTAGCCTAGTGCATGTCTAGATGAGGTGACTCGGCCTAGTGCATGCCTAGACACGATGCCTCGGCCTTCTGCCAACACATTCCTAGGCAAGATCACATAGAGCTGTGCATGCTAGACATGGTGACTAGGCTGTGCATGCACAGATGCGATTGCCTCGGCCTAGTGCCATGACATGCCTAGGCAAGATGCCTCGGCCTAGTGCATGCCTAGACACGGTGCCTCGGCCTAGTGCCATGACATGCCTAAACAAGGTGCCTCGGTCTAGTGCATTTCTAGACATGGTGGCTCGGCCTAGTGCCATGACATACATAGATAAGGTTCTTCAGCCTAGTGCTTGCCTAGATATGGTTCCTCGGCCTAGTTAAGTAACGTCTTTGGAACATGGTGCACTTGGCGCAGTGCGTCTTTGAACCGCGGTGACTCGGCCTAGTGCATGCCTTGACACGGTGCCTCGGCCTAATGCCAACACATGTCTAGGCAAGATGCCTCGACTGACCGTACCTGAACACGATCCTTTCGGCCTAGTGCGTGCTGGAACTACGTTGCCTGACCTGGGTGCCTAGACGTGCCTAAGCCAGGTGCCTTAGCCTGAGTGCATGCCTAGATGAGGTGGCTCGGCCTAGTGCATGCTGGGCAGGTGCCTCGGCCTGGTACCCAGCACATGCCTAGGCGAATGCCCTCGACCTAATGCATGCCCTAGACACGGTGACTCGACTGGTGCATGCCTGAACACGGTCTCAACCTAGTGCCATGACATTGCCTACACAAGGTTCACCGACCTAGTGCATGCTAAAGCCGCGATTCCTCGACCCTCTTGCCATGACAAGCCAGCATAAGGTGCCTCGATACAATGCGTACCTGGGCGGTGCCTCGGCCTAGTGCCATGACATACCTAAATAAGGTGCCTCGGCCTAGTGCTTTGCCTGAACCGCGATTGATTCGACTGGTGCGTTCTGAGCGTAGTGCCTCGGCCTGGTGCCATGCCCAGCCACGGTGCCTCGGCTTAGTGTAATAACATGCATAGAAGGTGCCTTCGCTGGTGTCCGCCTGGTAATTCGAATGCGTTAATAGATGCGGTTCCTCGGTCTGGTACCATGCTGAACCACGATTACTTCTAAGCCTAGGGCTCGACATACTAGACAGGGTGCCTCGGTCTCGCCTGTAGACCGTTGCCTGCGACTAGTCGCATGGCAGCTGTGCCTAGACAAGATGTCTCGGCCTGAGTCGCGACAGGAAATGGTTACTTGACCTGAGTGTCTCATGCCTTGAAGCAGTTTTCAAACTGGTTTACGTTATACATATAAGGTTCTTATTTAGTGCTTGCCTAGACATGTTGCTTCGACATAGTGCTTTCCTAGGCAAGGTGCCTTGGCCTAGTGCCATGACAAGCCTAGGCAAGGTGCCTTGGCCTAGTGCCTTCCTATACATGGTGACTCAGCCTAATGCATGCCTGAACACGGTCTTATAGGCATAATACTAACTAGAGCGAGATGCCTCGGCACAGTGCGTACTAAACACAGTAACTCGGCCTAGTGTATGCCTAGACACGGTGCCTAAGCCTAGTGCCATGACATGCCTAGGCAAGGTTCCTCGGCCTAGTGCTTGCCTAGACACGGTGCATCGGCCTAGTACCACGCCTAGACACGGTGCCTCGGCCTAAGGCCATGACATGCCTAGACAAGGTGCCTCGGTCTAGTGCTTTCCCTGAACCACTATTTGCCTCGACTGAGTGCCATGACATACTTGAACCAAGGCCGCCTGCGGCCCTGAGTGCATGCTTGAGCGCAGTGCATCGGCTGAGGCCGAGCCTAGAAAGCGGGTGCCTGGCCAAGTGCCTGTGACATGCCTATGGGTTCTTGACCTAGTGCTTGCCTAGACATGGTGCTTCGGCCTAGTGCTTGCCTAGATACGGTGCCTCGGCCTAGTGCCATGACATGCCTAGACATGGTGCCTCGGCATAGTGCCATGCCTAACCACGGTGCCTCAGTCTAGTGCAATGACATGCCTAGACAAGGTGTCTTCGCCTAGTGCAGAGACGGTGACTCGGCCTAGTGCATGCCTAGACACGGTGCCATGGCCTAATACCATACCTAAACACGGTGCCTCGGCCTAGTGCCATGACATGCATCCACAGTGCCTCGGCCAGGTTCCATGCCCCAAGCTTGATTGCGCGGCTAGTGCCATTACATACATGAATGGGTTCTTGATAGCCAAGCTTGCCTAGACATGGTGCTTTAGGATAGTGCTTGCCTAGACACGGTTCCTCGGCCTAGTTCCATGACATGCTTAGACAAAGTGCCTTGGCCTAGTGCATGCCTAGACACGGTGACTCGGCCTAGTGCAAGCCTAGACACAGTGCCACAGCCTAGTTCCATGACATGCCTAGACAAGGTGTCTTGGCCTAGTGCATGCCAAGATATGGTGACTCGGCCTAGTGCATGCCTAGATACGATGCCTCAGCCTTGTGCCAAGACATGCCTAGACACGGTGTCTCGACCTAGTGCGACATGCTAGGCAGATGCCTCGACTATCGTTCACCTGGAGCAAATGGCTCTGGCTAATGCATGCCTGGACACAGTGCCTCAGCCATGCATGCCTGGACACAGTGCCTCAGCCTAGTTCCATGACATGCCTAAGCAAGATGCCTCGGCCTAGTGCATGCCTAGACACGGTGCCTCGACCTAGTGTCATGACATGCCTGGACAAGGTGCCTCGGTCTAGTACTTTCCTAGAAACGGTGCCTCGGCCTAGTGCAATGACATGCCTGGACAAAGTGCCTCTCCTCAGTGCCATGCCTAGAAACGGTGCCTGGGCCTAGTGCCATGACATACATAAATAAGGTTCTTCAGCCTAGTGGTTGCTTAGACATGGTGCTTCAGGCTAGTGCTTGCCTAGACACGGTTCCTCGGCCTAGTTCCATGACATGCTTAGACAAGGTGCCTTGGCCTAGTGCGCCTAGATATGGTTACTTGGCCTAGTGCATGCCCAGACACGATGCCTCGGCCTTGTGCCATGACATGCCTAGACAAGGTGTCTTAGCCTAATGCATGCCTAGACACGGTGTCTCGGCCTAGTGCCAACACAAGTATAGGTAAAATGCCTCGGCCTAATGCATGCCTAGACACGATGACTCGGCCAAGTGCATGCCTAGACACGATGCCTCAGCCTAATGCCATTACATGCCTAAGCAAGATGCCTCGGCCTAGTGCATGCCTAGACACGGTGCCTCGGCCTAGTGCCATAACATGCCTGGACAAGGTGCCTCAGTCTAGTGCCTTCCAAGAAACGGTGCCTCGGCCTAGTGCCATGACATGCCTGGACAAGGTGCCTCGACCCGATTACATGCTTAGAAGCGATTGCCTCGGCTTTAGTGCCATGACATACATAAATAAAGGTTCTTCGACAGTGCTTGCTAGACATGGTGCTTTAATTTAGTACTTGCCTGTTTCACGGTTCTCGGCCTAGTTCCCTGACAAGCTTAGACAAGGTGCCTTGGCGTAGTGCGTACTGAATGTGGTGGCCCCGGTACGAGTGCGTGCCAGAATACGATGCCTCGGCCTTGTGCCATGACATGCCTAGACAAGGTGCCTTATGTCACGAACTAATTGTGTGGGCGTCCGTGACCGCAGTTGAAGACCTCATTAAAGATCAAGCATGCTGATCGATTTGAGCTTAATGGTGTGAGAGCGCTCCAGAGGTGCGTGCAAGTGGATTGAGGTGAAGCTTCTTTGGAGTCCAGGCATGCCGACCCGGTTAAGTTTGGGGAGCTTGTCGCTGGTCGTGGACCTGACTATGAAGAAGGATCAGCTACTGGCGGAGTGCGGAGAGTACGGAGCCGCTCTGATGAGCCCAAGGCAGGGCGAACCAGTCATCATAAAGGCAAGATGTGTGGCGTGGCAGGCTGGGTCTCAAGAAAGTGTATGTGAGGCCGCGCCCCTGGAGCCCACGCCATTTGCCAAATGGAGTAGGCGTGACAGAGTGGTATCGGAGCGGGACAAGTTCTTCCAACATTATGTGGTGTTGTCTTACGCCGATCTGAGCGGCGAAAGTCGTTCTCTCCTAAAAGCTGCACAGTAACTGATGAAGCCGTGGTGCTCGAGAAGGCGTGAGTTCACTCCATTACGCCTGTGGCAGGTTCTTGACTAGTAGTGCATAATGGGTGCTCGCCTACTAGGGGTGGAAGTTCAGCGAGGTGTTGCTTTCGGGGTGGAAGTGACAAGGTGCTCCTTCCATGGTACGTGATCTTGCGTCGAAAGATATGGACGTCCTCTTTGGCGGGGGTATCGGTAGCGGACGCCGTCGATGATGGTTGAATGGTCGCCGGCGATTAACCCGAGAAGGAAGTGGTCTGTGAAAGGTGCCTTGCACGAGGGCGTGCAATATATTGGGTGGGGGAGAATGTCACGGACTAATTGTGTGGGCGTCCATGACCGCAGTTGAAGACCTCATTGAAGATCAAGCATGCAGATCGGTTTGAGCTTAATGGTGTGAGAGCGCTTCAGAGGTGCGTGCAAGTGGATCGAGGTGAAGCTTCTTTGAAGTCGGGCATCTTAGGCCGGTTAAGTTTAGAGGAACTTGTCGGCGGTCATGGACGACTAAGAAGAAGGGTGTTGGCTTCTGTTGCCTGTGGTCAGAAATTTAGACCCCTCTCTGATGAGCCCAGGCGGCGAAACCCCGGTCGGCATAAAGGCAAGATGTGTGGCGTGCGGTACGGGTCTCAGAAAGTGTATGTGAGACCGCCCAGCACGGGCAGCGCTGGATTGCGCGTGGTCGATGGCGTGACCAGCAGCTGCGCGTGCACAGGCCAGCGATTAATGCCGACTGAGTCTTGACAACTGTCTGAGCGAGATCACCGACTTTGTGCGTGCGAACCGCGATGACTCAGCCAAGTGCATGCCTAGACACGGTGCCTCAACCTAGTGCCATGACATGCCTAAGCATGATGCCTCGACCTAATGCATGCACGGACGATTGCCTCGTAGGAGTGCCGCGACATGCTGGGCGAGGTGCCTTAGTCTAGTGCTTTCCTGAACGCGATTGCCTCGGCCCTGGTGCCATGACATGCACGGACAAGGTGCCTTAGTCTGGTCTTTCCTAGACAGTGCCTGACCGATGTCATGCCTAAAAATGGTGCACCGACTTTAGTCTTGTGGCATTACTAGATAAGGTTCTTATTTTAGTGCTTGTACTGAACACAATTCCGACCTAGTTCCATGACATGCACAGGCAGAAGTGCCTGCGACCTAAGGTATGCCTGAACCGCGATTGCCTCGGCTTAGTGCCATGACATGCCTGGATAAGGTGCCTCGGTCTAGTACTTTCCTAGACACGGTGCCTCGGCCTAGTGCCATGACATGCACAGACCAGTGCTTAAGTATCACGGGCCTACTCATTCACACCGTGGCGGCGGCAGTGTCTTAGGTCTCACATATACACTGTGAACGGCACCTGCACGCCATCGCGCTTATCGGCGGCTGAGATTATACGCGCTGAGCCGTCGGCGACTCGACTCGGTTGATTTGTGCGGGAAGGTGAGCGACGCGCTCTTCGGTGAGGTCGCGACGACGGCTCCGTACGTCGCGTGGTGTTCGCGGTTTGTTCTCCCCACCAACTATGCGCCTCGTGCGAGCACCTTTCACCGTGACTCTTCGGCTGCTACCGACCCATCATCGACTAAGGAGTCTGTGTCTGAGCGAAGGGCGATCCCATATCTTGACAGCGTCGCAGAAAACTACATTTCCATCCCGAATAACGCCTGTGAATGCCAAGCGTACCGTCTCGTCGGCTGCAAGTCTTTACCGACTAGTGCCATGACATACATAGATAAGGTTCTTCGGCCTAGTGCTTGCCTAGACACGGTTCCTCGGCCTAGTTCCATAACATGCTTAGACATGGTGCCTTGGCCTAGTGCATGCCTAGACACGGTGACTCGGCCTAGTGCATGCCTAAACACGGTGCCTCGGCCTAATGCCAACATATGTCTAGGCCAGATGCCTCTGCCGAAAGCATGCCTAGACACGGTCGCTCGGCCTAGTGCATGCTGGTGGTGCCCGCCAGGCTAGTGCTGAACGTTTCTAGACAAGGTGCCTTAACTTTAGTGCGTGCACAGATGAGGTGGCTCGGCTTAGTGCGTCTTGCAGAAAGCGATCTGCCATTTTAATCTTAAACAGCATCTCTGCAAGCGAGATCCGCCATTTGCCAATCGTGCTAGGCAGTGACTTCGGCATAGTGCATGCCCAGGCATAGTGCCTCGGCCCTAGTGCCATGGCGGTACTGCCGCGGGTTCCTCGGCCTAGTGCGTACCTAAACACGGTTCCGACCTCTTTGCCGCTGATAGGCGACGCCAAGGCACCTCGGTCTAGTGCATGCCTAGGAACGGTGCCTCGGCCTAGTGCCGTGACCTGCCAGGCCAAGGTGCCTTGGCCCAGTGTCAAGCTTAGACACGGTGCCACGGCCTAGTGCCATGACATACCTAAATAAGGTGCCTCGACCTAGTGCTTGCCTAGACACAGTGCTTCAGCCTAGTGCTTTCCTAGACATGGTTCCTCGGCCTAGTGCCATGCCTAGCCACGGTGCCTCGGCTTAGTACAATAACATGCATAGAAAAGGTGCCTTCGCCTAGTGCATGCCTAGACGCGGTGACTCGGCCTAGTGCATGAATAAATAAGGTGCCTCGGCCTAGTACCATGAATAGACACAGTGCCTCGGCCTAGTGCACAGACGGGCGCTGAAAAGGTGCCTCGGTCTCTTGCTTTCGACACCGCGGTGTCGGCTAATGGCATGACATGCCTAGATAAGATCTGCCTCGACTAGTCTGAACTTCCGAAATGGTACGCGCTGACCTAGTGTCATGCCACAAAGCGATGCCACCGGCTAAGTTCCATGACTTACCTATATAAGGTTCTTCGGCCTAGTGCTTGCCTAGACATGTTGCTTCGACATAGTGCTTGCCTGAACCGCGGTGCCTGCACTTTGAGTGTCATGACAAGCCCGGAAAGGTGCCTTGGCGGGGAGTGCGTACCTATACATGAGCGGCTTCGGCCTAATGCATGCCTAGACACGGTGCCTCGACATAATGCAACACATGCCTGAAGCCAGTGTCACCGACTTTAGTGCAAACCTAAACGAATTATTTCGACCTGAATGTATGTCTAGACCGGAAGTCAGGAAGCCAAGTGCCATGACATGCCTAGGCAAGGTTCCTTGGCCTAGTGCATGCCTAGACACGATGCCTCGGCTGAGTCTGCTTTGGAAACGCGGTCTTTCGACTAAGGCCATGACGTGCCCCTAGACAGGTGCCTCGGTCTAGGGCTTTTCCTGGATGCCACGGTGTCTCGGCAGTTCCATGACATGCCTAGACAAGGCGTCTCTCGGCCTAATCGTGCTTAGAGCCTGATACTACCGACCGGTCACCATGCACAGAAATGATGCCTCAGCCTAGTGCCATGACATACCTAGATAAGGTTTTTCGGCCTAATGATTGCCTACACATGGTGCTTCGGCCTAGTGCATGCCTAGACACGGTGCCTCGGCCTAGTGCCATCACATGCACAGACGAGGTCGCGCCGATCTACAGTGCAATGACATGCACGGAACGGGTGCCTCGGCTTCGGTGCATGCCTAGAAGCGTGCCTCGGCCTAGTGCCGTGACATGCGTAAATGGGTTCTTGACTGAGTGCTTGCCCTGAACTTGTTGCGAGGCTAGTGCTTGCCTAGACACGGTTCCTCCCGGCCCTGGATTCCATGACATGCTTAGGCGAGGTCCTTGGCTGGTGCGTAACTTAGATATGGTGACTCGGCCTAGTGCATGCCGGACACGATGCCTCGATATTGTGCCATGACGTGCTAGACAAGGTGTCTTGGCCTAATGCATGCCTGAACCTTGCGGTGTCTCGGCCTAGTGTAACACATGTATGGAGTAAGGTACCGCACCGGCTAATGCATTGCTAGACCGCGATGACTCGGCGAGTGCATGCCTGAGCACGATTACCCTCAGCCTAGTGCCATGACTTGCCTAAGCAAGATGCCTCGGCCTAGTGCATGCCTAGACACGGTGCCTCGAACGAGTGCCATGACATGCCTTGACAAGGTGCCGCGGTCTATTGCTTTCCTAGACGCGCCGTTGCCTGCGGCCTAATGCGACATGCACGGACAAGGTGCGCCGGCCGGTGTCATGCCTAGACACGGTGCCTCGGCCTAGTGCCATGACATGCTTAGATAAGATGCCTCGGCCTAGTGCATGGTTAGGCACAGTGCCTCAGCCGAGTGCCATGCCTAGATACGATGCCTCAGTCTAGTGCCATGACATACCTAGATAACGTTCTTCGGCCTAATGCTTGCCTACACAGGGTGCTTGGGCCTAGTATTTGCCTAGACACGGTGCCTCGGCTTAGTGCCATGACATTCCTAGACATGGTGCTTTGGCCTAGTGTCATGCCTAGCCACTATGCCTCGGTCTAGTGCAATGACATGCCTAGACATGGTGTCTTCGCCTAGTGCAGAGACGGTGACTCGGCCTAGTGCATGCCTAGACACGGTGCCAAGGCCTAGTGCCATGACATGCCTGCACAAGGTACCTCAGCCAAGTCCGATGCCTAGAAACGGTGTCTTGGCCTAGTGCCATCACATCCATAGATAAGGTTCTTCGGCCTTATGCTTGCCTAGACATAGTGCTTCAGGATAGTGCTTACCTAGACACGGTTCTTACATTTGATTCCATGCCTTTTCAGACAAAGTGCCTTGGCTTAGTTCATGCCCAGACACGGTGACTCGGCCTAAGTGCAAGCTGAACACGGTGCCTCGGCTAGTGCCATGACATGCCTAGACACGATTGCCTCGGCCCTAATGTAAGCTGAATATGGTGACTTCGACTAGTGCATGCCTAGACACGATCCACCTCAACCTTGTGCGAGACATGCTAGTGCATGCCTAGACATGGTGCCACCGACTGGTACCGCCCAGTATGCCTAAGCGAAGATGCCTGACTAGTGCATGCTAGACCGCGGTGCCTCGGCCCTAGTGCCATGACACATGCACGGAGCCGAGGCCTAAGTCTGAATATCTCGAGAAGCGATTGCCTCGGCCAGTGCATGACATGCACGGACAAGGTGCCTCGAAGCCATTAATGCCACCATGCCTAGAAGCGGTCTTATCGACCCAGTGCCATGACATACATAAATAGTTCTTGACCCGGTGCTTTACACATGGTCTTGAGGCTGAGTGCTTTGAACCACATTCCTCGGCGTAGTTCACTGCGTCTTTGGAAGCGAGTGCGCGGCTTTAGTGCATGCCTAGATATGGTGACCGACCCTGTAGTGCATGCCAAGACAGTCGGCCTTGTGCCATGACATGCCTAGACAAGGTGCCTTAGCCTAACGCATGCCAAGACACGGTGCCTCGACCGAGTGCCATGACATGCCTGGACAAGGTGCCTCGGTCTAGTGTTTCCTAGACACGGTGCCTCGGCCTAGTGCCAAGACGTGCCTGGATAAGGTGCCTCAGCCCAATGTCATGCCTAGAAATGGTGCCTCGGCCAAGTGCCATGACATACCTAGATAAGGTTCTTCGGCCTAGTGCTTGCCTAGACACGGTTCCTCGGCCTAGTTCCATGACATGCCTAGGCAAGTGCCTCGGCCTAGTGTATGCCTAGACACGGTTCCTCTGCCAAGCCATGACATGCCTAGGCAAGATGTCTCGGCCTAGTGCATGCCTCGACACAATGCCTCGGCCTAGTGCCATGACATGCCTAGATAAGGTCCCTCGGTCTCGTGCTTTCCTAGACATAGTGCCTCGGCCTAGTGCCATGACATGCTTGGATAAGGTGCCTCAACCCAGTGTCATGCCCAGAAATGGTGCCTCGGCCTAGTGCCATGACATACCTAGATAAGGTTCTTCGGCCTAGTGCTTGCCTAGACACGGTTCCTCGGCCTAATGTATGCCTAGACACGATGCCTCATCCTAGTGCCATGACATGCCTGGATAAGGTGCCTCGGTCTAGTACTTTCCTAGACACGGTGCCTCAGCCTAGTGCCATGACATGCATGGACAAGGTGCTTCAGCCCAGTGCCATACCTAGAAACGGTGCCTCGGCCTAGTGCCATGACATACATAGATAAGGTTCTTCGGCCTAGTGCTTGCCAAGACACGGTTCCTCGGCCTAGTTCCATAACATGCTTAGACATGGTGCCTTGGCCTAATGCATGCCTAGACAAGGTGACTCGGCCTAGTGCATGCCTGAACCGCGTTACCCCTCGGCCTAGTGCCTAGACATGTCTGACGAGATTCGCGCTGGTAAATGCGCAGATGAGGTGACTCTGGCCCGATGCATGCCTAGAAAGCGATTGCCTCGGCCTAGTACCAGCACATGCCTAGGCAAGATGCCTCTGACTGTTAATGCATGCCTAAACGGAGTGACTAAGAGCTGTAGTGCATGCTGAACAAAGTGCCTCAGCCTAGTGCCATGACATGCCTACACAAAGTTCCTCAGCCTAGTGCATGCCTAAACACGGTTCCTCAGCCTACTGCCATGATAGGCCAACGTAAGGCACCTCGGCCTAGTGCATGCCTAGGCATGGTGCCTCGGCCTAGTGCGTGTTTTGCACGGCGAGGTGCCTCGACCCCAGTGTCGAAGCTTAGACACGATTGCCCACGACTGGTGCCATGGCCTTACCTAAATAGGTGCCTCGACCTGAATTAGCGCACAGACCACCGGTGCTTCCCGACCTGCGTGCGCACCAGACATGGTGCGCGACTGCAATGCCAAATAGCCTAGCCCGCGATTGCCTCGGCTTAGTGCAATAACATGCATAGAAAGGTGCCTTCGCTGGTATGCCTAGGCAGCGGTGACTCGGCCTAGTGCATGAATAGATAAGGTGCCTCGGCCTAATACCATGCCTAGACAGTGCCTCGACTAGTGCACGGACGGGCCTGAAACAGGTGCCTCGGTCTCTTGCTTTCTTAGAAATGGTGTCGGCACAGTGGCATGACATGCACAGATAAGATGCCTGCATTTAGTGCAAACCTAGAAATGGTGTCTTGACCTCTTGTCATGCCTACAAAGCGATTGCCTCGCCTAGTTATGACTTACCTATATAAGGTTCTTGACTGGTACTTACCTAGACATGTTAGCCCCGACATAGTGCTTGCCTAGATGCAGTGCCTCTACTGAGTACCATGATAGCCTAGGCAGGTGCCTTGGCCTAGTGCATCACCTATCGCAAATTATTTCGGCTGTCACGTCTTAGGCGCGGTGCGCCGGTATATCTGACAAATGCTGAAGCGGAGATGCACCGGCTAGTGCGTGCCTAAACAGGTGACTCGGCCCTGGTGTTGTGCTAGACACGGTGCCCTAAGCCTAGTGTCATGGCATGCCTAGGCAGGTTCCTGACGAAGTGCATGCCTGAACCCACGATGTCGACTGTCTGCGCTGAAACGCGGTCTTATTTAAGTGCGTGACATGCACAGGCAGGTGCCTCGGTGCAGTGATTTCCTAGACAGGTCTTTCGGCGCAGTTGTGGCAATGCTGGAAATAGGCAGCCTCGGCCTGGTGCATGCCCAGGCACGGTGCCTCGACCCTGGTACCGTACTACAGAAAGCGATGCCTCAGCCTAGTGCCTTGACATACATACCTAAATAAGGTTCTTCGGCCTAATGCTTGCCTACACATGATCGCCGGCGCAGTGCGTGCGCACAAGCGGTGCCTCGGCCAGTGCCGTGACGTAATACCCTAGACATGGTGCCTCGGCACAGTGCCACGCCTAACCGCGATTGCCTCGGTCTAGTCTTGATGACATGCCTAGACAGGGTTTCTTCGCCTGGTGCGAGGCGGTGACTCCGGCTAGTGTATGCCTAGACGGTGCCACGACCTAGTGCCATGCACACGCGGTGCCTTGGCTAGTGTCGTGAACATGCACACTGATGGTACGCCTCCGACTGGTCACCGTACTGCAGAAAGCGGTGCCTCGAGCACAAGTGCCGACATACATAAATAAGGTTCTTCGACCTTATGCTTGCCTAGACATGGTGCTTCAAGATAGTGCTTGCCTAGACACGGTTCCTCGGCCTAGTTCCATGACATGCTTAGACAAAGTGCCTTTGCCTAGGGCATGCCTCGAAACAGTGACTCGGCCTAGTGCAAGCCTAGACATAGTGCCTCAACCTATTGCCATGACATGCTTAGACAAGGTGTCTTGGCCTAGTGCATGCCTAGATATGGTGACTCGGCTAGTGCATGCCTAGATACGATGCCTCAGCCTTGTGCCAAGACATGCCAAGACACGGTGCCTCGGCCTAGTGCCAATACATGCCTAGGCAAGATGCCTCGGCCTAATGCGTTCCTAGACACGATGACTCGGCCTGGCGCGTACTGGACTTAGTCTCGACCTGATGCGCAGCGTACCTGGCAGATGCCTCGACCTAGTGCGTACTGAACCGCGATTGCACCGACTGCAGTGCCGTGACATGCCAGACGAGGTGCCACCGATGCAGTGCTTTCCTAGAAAGCGATTGCCTCGGCTAGTGCCATGACATGCACAGACAAGGTGCCTCGGCTCGGTGCCATACCTAGAAAGCGGTGCCTCGGCCTAGTGCCATGACGCATACGTAAATGGAGTTAGCCGGCTGATGGTTCTTTGAACGTAGTCTTGTTTGGTGTTGCCCGCATAGACACGATTGCCGGCTAGTTCCATGACATGCTTGAACAAGGTGCGCCGGCTAGTGCATGCTTAGATGGTGACTAAGCTAGTGCATGCCAGTTCTTTGATGCCTCGGCCTTGTGCCATGACGTACTTTGAGCCAGATGTCGAACCTAATGCATGCTGAGCCGCGGTGTCACCGACTGGTGCGACATGTATAGGTAAGATGCCCGCCGGCTGTGCATGCCACTGAAACCACGAGGACTTCGGCTGGTGCATGCTGAAACCACGGTGCACGCCGGCCTAGTGCCATGACATGCGCAAGCAAGATGCCTCGACCTGGTGCATGCCTGATGGTGCCTGAATGAGTGCATGACATGCCTTGACCAGTGCCTGGTCTGTGCTTTCGCCGACATGGTGCCTTCGCCTAGCATGCTAGACAGGTGCCTCGGCCTTGTGCCAACACATGCCTAGGCAAGATGCCTCGGCCTAATGCGTTCCTAGACACGATGACTCGGCCTAGTGCATGCCTAGACATGGTGCCTCAGCCTGGTGCCATGACATGCCTAAGCGAATGCCGCCGACTTTTAGTCGTGCCTAGACCACGGTGCCTCGGCCTAGATGCCATGACATGCACGGACGAGAACCTCAGTCTAGTGCTTTCAGAAAGCGGGTGCCTCGGCCTAGTGCCATGACATGCACAGACGAGGTGCGCCATTGATGCCATGCCTAGAAAGCGCGATGCTCGGCTGATGCTCGACATACATAAATAAGGTTCTTCGGCCTAGTTCATGCCTAGAGATGGTGCCTCAGCCTGGTGCCATGACATGCCTAAGAAGAATGCCTTAGCCCTGTGCATGCCTAAACACGGTGCCTCGGCCTAGTGCCCTGACGAACCTGGACAAGGAGTGCGCCGATGCAATTCTTTCTAGACTCGGTGCCTTGGCACAGTGCCATGGCGATACTGGATAGTGCCTGGCCCGATGTCATGCTAAGTGGTTGCCTCGGCGAGTGCCGACATCACCGATAAGGTTCTTGAAGGTGGCGCCTGAACCGGTTCTCGTACGGATTATGGCGTGCCACTGGCGAAGTCGCGCCGGCGCAGTGTATGCCAAGACACGGTGCCTCGGCCTAGTGCCATGACATGCTTGGATAAGGTGCTTCGATCTTGTACTTTCCTATACAAGGTGCCTCGGCCTAGTGCCATGACATGCCAGGACAAGGTGCCTTGGCCTAGTGCATGCCTAGATATGGTGACCGACCTAGTGCATGCCTAGACATGATGGTTAGGCCTAGTGCTATGACATGCCTGGACAAGGTGCTTCAGTCTATATCTTTCCTAAACACGGTGTCTCGGCCTAATGCCATGACATGCCTGAAAAAGGTACCTCGGCCTAGTGCCATTACATGCCTACACAAGGTGCCTCAGCCCAGTGCCATGCCTAGAAACGGTGCCTCGGCCTAGTGCCATGACATACATAGATAAGGTTCTTCGGCCTTATGCTTGCTGAACGTGTGCTTCATGAGAGTGTGATTACTTTAAACACGGGTTCGTCCTAGTTCCATGATATGCTTAAACAAAGTGCATCGGCCGAGTGCATGCCTAAATACGGTGACTCGGTCTAGTGCAAGCCTAGACACAGTGCCTCAGCCTATTGCCATGACATTCCTAGACAAGGTGTCTTGCCCTAGTGCATGCCTAGATATGGTGACACGGCCTAGTGCATTCCTATACACGATGCCTCAGCCTTGTGCCAAGACATGCCTAGACAAGGTGCCTTCGCCTAACCCATGCCTAGACACGGTGCCTCGGCCTAGTGCCAACAAATGCCTAGGCAAGATGCCTCAACCTAATGCGTTCCTAGACACGATGACTCGACCTAGTGCATGCCTAAATACGGTGCCTCAGCCTAGTGCCATGACATGCCTAAGCAAGATGCCTCGGCCTAGTGCATGCCTAGACAAGGTGCCTCGGCCTAGTGCCATGACATGGCTGGACAAGACTCTGAAAGCTTGATTGCCTCGGCCTAGTGTCATGACATGCACGAGGAGTAGTGCCTCGACCCGATTGCCATGCACAGAAGCGGTGCCTCGTCTAGTGCCATGACATACATAGATAAGGTTCTTCGGCCTAGTGCTTGCCTAGACATGGTGCCCGGCCTAGTGCTTGCACTAGGCAAGCGTTCGCCGGCCTAGTTCCATGACATGTTTAGACAAGGTGCCTTGGCCTAGTGCAAGCTTAGATATGGTGTCTCGGCCTAGTGCATGCCCAAACACGATGCCTCGGCCTTGTGCCATGACATGGCTATACAAGATGCCTTAGCCTAACGCATGCCTAAACACGGTGTCTCGGCCTAGTGCTAACACATGTCTAGGCAAGATGCCTCGGCCTAATGCATGCCTAGAACTGATGACTCGGCCAAGTGCATGCCTAGACACGGTTCCTCAGCCTAGTGTCATGACATGCCTAAGCAAGATGCCTCGGCCTAGTGCATGTCCAGACATGGTGCAGCGACCGAGTGCCATGACATGCCTAGACAAGGTGCCTTGGTCTAGTGCTTTCTCAAACATAGTGCCTCGGCCTAGTGCCATGACATGCCTGGGCAAGGTGCCTCAGCCTAATGTCATGCTTAGAAATGGCGCCTCGGCCTAGTGCCATGAAATACCTAGATAAGTTTCTTCGGCCTAGTGCTTGCCTAGACACGGTTCCTCGGCCTAGTGTCATGACATGCCTAGGCAAGATGCCTCGGCCTAGTACATGCCTAGACACGGTGCCTCGGCCTAGTGCCATGACATGCCTGGATAAGGTGCCTCGGTCTAGTACTTTCCTAGACACGGTTCCTCGGCCTAGTGCCATGACATGCCTGGACAAGGTGCCTCAGCCTAGTGCTATGCCTATAAACGATGCCTCGGCCTAGTGCCATGACATACATAAAAAGGTTCCTAGGCACAGTGCTTGCTGAACATGGTCTTCGGGTTAGTCTTGGCTAGACACGGTTCCTCGCGCATTCGTAGCGTCTTCCCAGGCAGTCTTTGTTGGCGCAGTGCGTACTACGATGACCGGCCTAGTGCATGCTGAACGCGGTGCCCCTCGGCCTAGTGCCATGACATGCCAAGGCGAGGTGCCTAGGCACAGTGCATGCCTAAATAGGTATTTCGGCTTTAGTGCGGAGTCTGAACGATGCACCGGCCACCATTACATGCCAAGACAAGGTGCCTTAGCTAGCGCATGCACACCTGATTGCGCCGACTAGTGCCAGCATGCCTAGAGCGAGATGCCTCGGCCTAATGCATGCTTAGGCAAGATGCCTCGACCTAATGCATGCTTAGGCAAGATGCCTCGACAAAGTGCATGCCTAGACACAGTGCCTCAGCCTAGTGCCATGACATGCCTAAGCAAGTTGTGTCGGCCTAGTGCATGCCTAGACACGGTGCCTCGGTCGAGTGCCATGATATGCCTTGAAAAGGTGCCTCGGTCTAGTGCTTTCCTAGATACGGTGCCTCGGTCTAGTGCCATGACATACCTGGACAAGGTGCCTCAGCCTAGTGTCATGCCTGGAAATAGTGCCTCGGCCTAGTACCATGACATACATAAATAAGGTTCTTCGGTTTAGTGCTTCCCTAGACACGGTTCCTAAGCCTAGTGCCATGACATGTCTAAGCAAGATGCCTCGGCCTAGTGCATGCCTAGACACGCTGCCTCAGTCGAGTGCCATGACATGTCTGGACAAGGTACCTCGGTCTAGTGCTTTCCTACACACGATGCCTCGGTCTAGTGCCATGACATTCCTGGATAAAGTGCCTCAGCCTAGTATCATGCCTAGAAATAGTGCCTCGGCCTAGTACCATGACATACATAGATAAGGTTATTCGTCCTAGTGCTTGCCTAGACACGGTTCCTCGGCCTAGTTACATGACATGCCTAGGCAAGATGTCTCGGCCTATTTCATGCCTCGACACAATGCCTCGGCCTAGTGCCATGACATGCACAGAATGGGTCTCGATTACAGTGCTTTCCTAGACACGGTGCCTGGCCTAGTGCCATGACATGCGGACAGGTGCTTGGCTGATGTCATGCCTGCGAGAAAGCGGTGCCTCGACTGTGCCACGGTATACATAGATAAGGTTCTTCGACCTAGTGCTTGCCTAGACTTGGTGCTTCAGGCTAGTGTCATGCCTAGAAATAGTGCCTCGGCCTAGTACCATGACATACATAGATAAGGTTCTTCGGCCTAGTGCTTGCCTAGACACGGTTCCTCGGCCTAACCATGACATGCCTAGGCAAGATGTCTCGGCCTAATGCATGCCTCGGCCTAGTGCCATGACATGCCTAGATAAGGTCCCTCGGTCTAGTGCTTTCCTAGACACGGTGCCTCGGCCTAGTGCCATGACATGCTTGGACAAGGTGTTTCAGCCTAGTGTCATGCCTAGAAACGGTGTCTCGGCCTAATGCCATGACATACATAGATAAGGTTTTTCAGCCTAGTGCTTGCCTAGTCATGGTGCTTTAGGCTAGTGCTTGCCTAGACACGGTTCCTCGGCCTAGTTCCATGACATGCTTAGACAAGGTGCCTTGGCCTAGGCTGTGCCCTGAGCCATGGTGACTCGGCCTAGTGCATGCCTGAGCCACGGTGCCTCGGCCTAATAACGACACATGCTCTGGGCAAGATGCTTGCCGACTAATGCGTGCCTGAACCGATGACCGGCCTAGTGCATGCCTAGACTCGGTGCCTCAGCCTAGTGCCAAGACATGCCTAGACGAGGTGCCATAGCCTAGTGCATGCCTAGATAAGGTGACTCGGCCTAGTGCATGCCTACAAACGATGCCTCGGCCTAGTACCAACACATGCCTTGGAAAGATTCCTTGCCCTAATGCATGCTGAACCGGTGACTCGGCATAGTACATGCCTAGACACAGTGCCTCAGCCTAGTGCCATTACATTCCTAGGGTAGGTTCCTCAGCCTAGTGCATGCCTAAACACGATTCCTCGGCCTACTGCCATGACATGCCAATGTAAGGTGCCTCGGCCTAGTGCATGCCTTAGCACGGTGCCTCGGCCTAGTGCCGTGACCTGCCTAGGTAAGGTGCCTTGGCCTAGTGTCATGCTTAGACACGGTGTCTAGGCCTAGTGCCATGACATACCTAAAGAAGGTGCCTCGACCTAGTGTTTGCCTAGACGCAGTGCTTCAGCCTAGTGCTTTCTTAGACATGGTGCCTCGGCCTAGTCCAATGCCTAGCCACGGTGCCTCGGCCAAGTGCAATAATATGCATATACAAGGTGCCTTCACCTAGTGCATGCCTAGGCCAGCGGTTAACCGCGACGAAGTACCATGCTAGAGACACGGTGCCTGCCGGCCTAGTGCCTCGCCATGCCTACCGCAAAGATTAGCGGTCTAGTGCTTTCTTAGACACGGTGCCTTGGCCTAGTGGCATGACATGCATAGACAAGATGCCTCGGCCAAGTGCAAGCCTAGAAATGGTCCCGCAGCCTAGTGTCATGCCTAAAAATGGTGCATCGGCCTAGTTCCATGACATACCTATATAAGGTTCATCGGCCTAGTGCTTTCCTAGACATGGTGCTTCGGCCTAATGCTTGCCTAGACACGGTGCCTCTGCCCAGTGCCATGACATGACTAGACAAGATGCCTTCTAGGCAGTGCCTGGCACAGAGCGTACTGAACGCGGTGACTGGCCTGAGTGCATGCTGGAGCCACGGTGCCGCCGGCATAATACCAACACATGCCTAGGCAAGAAGCATCGGCCTTATGCATGCCTAAACACGGTGACTGGGCCTAGTACTTGCCTGGACACGGTGCCTCGGCATGGTACCACACCTAGACACGGTGCCTCGACCTAAGGCCATGACATGCCTAAACAAGGTGCCTCGGTCTAGTGCTTTCCTAGACACGGTGCCTCGGCCTAGTGCCATGACATGCCTAGACAAGGCATACCTCGACACCAGTGCATGCCAGGCCTGATACCTCGACCTAGTGCCATGCTGAAACGGTGCTCGGCTTTAGTGCCATGACATACCTAGATAAGGTTCTTCGGCCTAGTGCTTGCCTAGACATGGTGCTTCAGCCTAGTGCTCTCCTAGACACGGTACCTTGGCCTAGTGCCATGACATGCCTAGACATGGTGCCTTGGCCTAGTGCCATGCCTAGCCACAGTGCCTCGGTCTAGTGCAATGACATGCCTAGACAAGGTGTCCTCACCTAGTGCAGACACGGTGCCTCGGCCTAGTGGCTTACATGCCTGGATAAGGTGCCTCGGTCTACTGCTTTCCTAGACACGGAGCCTCGGACTGATGCCATGACATGCCTGGATAAGATGCCTCAGCCCAGTGTCATGACTAGAAACAGTGCCTCGACCTAGTGCCATGACATACATAGATAAGGTTCTTCGACCTAGTGCTTGCCTGAGCATTTATTAGCCGGGCTAGTGCTTGCACGAACACGGTTCACCGGCCTAGTTCCATGACATGCTTAGACAAGGTGCCCTGGCCTAATACATGCCTAGATACGGTGACTCGGCCTAGTGCATGCCTAGACATGGTGCCTCAGCCTAGTGCCATGACATGCCTAGACAAGGTGCATTGGCCAAGTGCATGCCTAGATATGGTGACTCGGCCTAGTGCATGCCTAGACACGATGCCTCGGCCTTGTGCCATGACATTCCTAGACAAGGCGCCTTCGCCTAACGCATGCTAGACAGTGCCTGCGGCTGGTGCGACACATGCCTAGACAGATGCTGACCTATTGCATACTGGAACACGGTGACTCGGCCTAGTGGCCATGCCTGAACCAACGGTGTTGCCTGACCTAGTGCCATGATATGCCTAGGCAAGATGCCTCAGCCTAGTGCATGCCTAGACACGATGCCTCGGCCTAGTGTCATAACATGCCTGGACAAGGTGCCTCGGTCTTGTGCATTCCTAGACACAGTGCCTCAACCTAGTGCCATGGCATGCCTAGACAAAGTGCCACGGTCTAGTGCTTTCCTAGAAACGGTGCCTTGGCCTAGTGCCATGACATGCCTAGACAAGATCTGCCGGCTTAGCGCGTAGAGCGATTGCGCCGGCCCGTCTTTATTAAAGCGGGGCGCCGGTACTATTCGCGAAGTGACGTCGCGCAAACCCGAATTGCATTGAATTTGGAGTGCATGCCTAGATATGGTGACTCAGCCTAGTGCTTTCTGAACCGCGATTGCCTGCGGCTGATGCCGTGACATGCCTAGTCAAGATGCCTCGGCTTAGTGCATGCCTAGGAACGGTGCCTCAGCCTAATGCCATGCCTAGGCAAGATGCCTCGACAATGCATCTTTGAAGCGGTGACTCGACGCCAGTGCATGCTGAACACGGTGCCTCGGCCTAGTGCCATGATATGCCTAGGCAAGATGCCTCAACCTTGTGCATGCACAAACAAGGTCTTATCGGCTCAGTCTTGTATGGCGCAGACGAGGTCTTATCGGTCTAACTTTGCTTTCACAGGCAGCGGTGCGCCGACAGTGCCATGGAAGCCTGACGAGGTGCCCGCAGTCCTGGTGCCTTCCTAGACGAGGTCTTGACCTAGTGCCATGACATGACTAGACAAGATGCCTCGGCAGCGCGTAGAGGCGGTGTCTGACCCGATGCTATGCCAAGAAGCGGGGCCTCGGCCTAGTCTTGATGACATACCTAGATGGAGTTCTTTTGGCTGTAGTGCTAACTAGACATGGTGCTTGGGCTTAGTGTTTGCCTAGACGCGGTGCCTCTGCCTAGTGCCATGACATGCCTAGACAAGGTGTCTTGGGCTAGTGCATGCCTAGACACGATGACTCGGCCTAGTGCATGCGTAGACACGGTGCCTGGAGCTATGTACAGCACATCTTGGGAGTCGAGATTGCGCCATTTAGTGCGTGCCTAGACATGGTGGCTCGTCCGGTGCATGCCTAGACACTGCGATTATACCGGCTTAGTGCCATGACTTGTGCCTAAATGAGTTATGGCTGGAGTCCCGTGCACAGTCTGGTACCTCGGTCTAGTACGAGCCTAGACACGTTGCCTCGACCTAAGGCCATGACATGCCTGGAAGCAAGGTGCCTGCGATGCAGTGCTTTCCTAGACCGCGGATGCCTCGGCTGGTGCCATGACATGCACTGAAAGCAGGCGCTGGGCCTAGTGCATCAGCAGGCCTGATTGCCTCGGCCCGGTGCCATGCACAGAAAGCGGTGATGACCGACACCAGTGCATCTATGCTTTCGATGCGCGCCGGCCAGAAATTGCCATGTCAAGACCGCGATTGCCTCGGCCTAGTGTCTGGCATGCCTACCGCAAGGTGCCAGCAGTGCAGTGCTTTCCCGAACCACGGTGCCTGGAATCCTGGTCCATGACATGCCTGCAAGATGCCTCGGCAGTGCATGTCTGGAGCGTTCGCCTCGACCTGGTGCCCGTGCGCAGAAGCGGAGGCGCGAACCAGTCTGTAACATGCGAGAGATAAGGTTCTTTTGCTGGTTCTTTTGCCTAGACATGGTGTACGACTAATTCTTGCCTAGACCACGGTGCCTGCTAGTGCCATAACATGCCTACCTGGTGCCTTTGCCTAATGCATGCCTAGACACGGCTGGCTTCGGCCTTGTGCATGCACGAACACGATCTCTCGGCATAATACCAACACGGAGTCTAGGAAGATGCCTGCGCAATAAATGCTGACAGCGGTGACTCGGCTTTGATGCGTGTCCCCCAGACAAGGTGCCTCGGTCACAGTCTTTCCCTGGGTTTTTCTGAGTGCCTCGACCTAGTGCCATGACCTTTGCTAAACAAGGCGTCGACCTAGTGCTGCTTAGGCACGATTGCCTCGGCCATGCCTATAAGCAGTTGCCTTGGCCTTGTGCCGTGACATACTGGAATAAGGTTCTTCGACACAGTGTTTGCCTAGACATGGTGCTTCGGCCTAGTGCTTGCCTAGACACGGTGCCTCGGCCTAGTGCCATGACATGCCTAGACATGGTGCATCGGCCTAGTGTCATGCCGAGCTACGGTGCCTCTGTCTAGTGCAATGACATGCCTAGATAAGGTGTCTTCGCCTAGTGGAGACAAAGTGACTCGGCCTAGTGCATACCTAGACACAGTGCCTCGGCCTAGTACAATACCTAGACACGGTGCCTCGGCCTAGTACCATTCCTAGACACGGTGCCTAGACAAGGTGCCATGACGCATGCACAGACCGAGGCCTCGTGCAGTGCTTTCCTGAACCTTATTGTGCCTCGACTTTAGTGCGCGACATGCACGGACAATGTGCGCCGGCTAGTGTCATGCCTAGAAACGGTGCCTCGGCCTAGTGCCATGACATACATAAATAAGGTTGTTCGGCCTAGTGCTTGCCTAGACATGGTGCTTCAGGTTAGTGCTTGGCTAGACACGGTTCCTCGGCCTTGTTCCATGACATCTTTGACAAGGTCTTGTGGCTAGTCGTCTTGCAAACCAGCGTGGCTTCGGCTTTGATGCATTACTGAATTACAGTCTCCGGCCTGGTGCGTGACATGCGAACCAGGTGCGCAGGCCTAGTGCATGCCTTGATATGGTGACTTCATTTGTTGCATTCCCTGAACACTTGTGATGCCTCGGCCTTTTTCCATGACATGCAAAGACAAGGTGTCTTTGCCTAACGCATGCCTAGACACGGTGCCTCGGCCTAGTGCCAACACATGCCTAGGCAAGATGCTTTGGCCTAATGCATGCCTAGGAAAGATGCCTCGGCCTAGTGCATGCCTAGACACGGTGCCTCAACCTAGTGCCATGACATGCCTAAGCAAGATGCCTCGGCTTAGTGCGTGCTAGACGGATGCCTCGATGCAGTGCTTTCAAGATCTGGTACCTGGAGTCACAGTGCGTGGCGTGCACGGGCGAGGTCACGCCGACTGTCATCGCAGAAATAGCGTACTGGCGACATGACAAACATAGATAAGGCTCTTGATTACAATTAGCGCTGAACCTGGGTTCCTAAACTGAATGCCATGACATGCACAAGCGGGGATCGCCATTGCAGTGCGTACTGAACCACGGTCGCCGATCGGGAGTGCCATGACATGCTGGACAGGTGCCTCGATCCCAGTCTTTCCTGCTGTTGCGGTCGCCGGTTTAGTGCGGCATTCACGGATAAAAGTCGCGCCGGCCGATTATCCGTGCACAGAAATGAATGCCTCGACTGGTACCATGACATACATAGATAAGGTTATTCGTCCAAGTGCTTGCCTAGAAACTGTTCCTCGACCTAGTTACATGACATGCCTAGGCAAGATGTCTCGGCCTATTGCATGCCTCGACACAATGTCTCGGCCTAGTGCCATGACATGCCTAGATAAGGCCCCTCGGTCTAGTGCTTTCGAACACGATTGCCTCGGCCCTGAATGCCATGACATGCTGGACAGGTGCTTGACTTTAGTAGCATGCCTAGAAAGCGATGCCTCGGCTTCAATGCCATGACATACACATGAATGGGTTCTTCGGCCTAGTGCTTGCCTAGACCTTGGTGCTTGTTTGGTGCTTGCCTAGACAGGTTCTCGGCCTAATTCCATGACGTGCTTAAACCGAGTGCGTGGCGCAGTGCGTATGCGAGCGTAGTATTTCCGGCTGGCGTCAAATGCAAACTGGCGGTGCACGGCCTAATGCCAACACATGCAGGCAAGATGCCTCGACTAATGCGGGCCTGAACCTGGGTGGCTTCGGCTGGGTATGCTGGAGCAGTGCCTTAGCCTAGTGCATGCCTAGATAAGGTGACTCGGCCTAGTGCATGCCAACAAAAGATGCCTCGGCCTAGTATCAACACATGCCTTAGAAAGATTCCTCGGCTTAATGCGTACTTTAGACCGCGATGACTCGGCACAGTGCGTATGCAGACAGTGCCTCGGCTAGTGCCATTACATTCCTAGGGTAAGGTTCCATGCAGGTGCATGCCTAAACCTGATTCACCGACACTACCATGACATGCCAATATAAGGTGCCTCGGCCTAGTGCATGCCTTGGCAGTGCCTCGACCTAGTCTTAGTGATGCGCACGGACAAGGTGCCTTGGCACGAATGCATGCCTCGATATGGTGACTTCGGCCTAGTGCATGCCTAGACCACGATGCACCGGCTTTGTGCCATGACATTGCGAACAAAGGCGCCTTCGCCTAGCGCGTACTGAACCACATTGACTCAGCCTAGTGCATGCCTAGACACGGTGCCTCAGCCTAGTGCAATGATATGCCTAAGCAAGATGCCTCAGCCTAGTGCATGCCTAGACACGGTGCCTCGGCTTAGTGTCATGACATGCCTGGACAAGGTGCATTGGTCTTGTGCTTTCCTAGACACAGTGCCTCGGCCTAGTGCCATGGCATGCCTAGACAAGGTGCCACAGTCTAGTGCGCTACAGAAGCGGTACCCGCGATCTAGTGCTTTCACCCAGAAGCGGTGCGCGACTGAATCTTAATTCGTCGCAGACGAGTCTTTCCGATGCAAGGTGCTCTGAACCGCGAGGCCGACACTAGCTGCCATGACATGCACGGACAAGGTGCCTCGGCCGATCTGTCATGCCTAGAAATAGTGCCCGCCGACTGGTGCCATGACATACATAGAAAAAGGTTCTTGACTGAGTCTTTGCTTTGAGCGTGGTCTTTAAGGCTGGTGCTTGCCTGAACCGCGATTTCTCGGCCTAGTTCCGCGGCGAGGTTTGGAAACCGAGTGTCTTGGTATAATGCGTACTGAACACGGTGACTCGGCCTAGTGCATGCCTAGACATGGTACCTCAGCTTAGTGCCATGACATGCCTAGACAAGGTGCATTGGCCTAGTGCATGCTTAGATATGATGACTTGGCTAGTGCGTACCTGGGCGATGCCTTGGCCTTGTGCCCGTGACGATTCGCAGAAAGGCGCCGCTAGCAGCGTCTTTGAGCCAGCGGTGCTACGACTGTAGTGCGACCAACTACCTAGATGTCAGATGCCTCGACTGTCGTGCGCAAACCGAGATATTCGACTGAGTGCATGCCTAGACGCGATGCCTCGGCCTGAATTGCCGCGATATGCCTAGGCAAGATGCCTCGACCTAGTGCATGCCTGAACCGCACGATTGCCTCGACTGGTGTCATGATGCACAGACCAGTGCCTTGGTCTTGTGCTCCTAGACCGGTGCCTCGGCCTGGTGCCATGGCATGCCTAAACGAGGTGCCACGGTCTAATCTTTCTTTAGAAGGTCTTATCGGCTTTAGTGCCATGACATGCCTAAGCAGTGCCTGCAGCGCATGCCCAGGAGCGGTGCTCGGCTGATCTTTATGCCTGAAGCGGGGTCTCGGCCTATTGCCATGACATGCCTAGACAAGGTGCATTGGCCTAGTGCATGCCTAGATATGGTGACTCGGCCTAGTGCTTTTTTAGAAACGGTGCCTTGGCTTAGTGCCATGACATGCCTAGTCAAGATGCCTCGGCTTAGTGCATGCCCACGGGCGGTGCCACCGGCTGAGTGCCATGCACAAGCGAGATCTCGGCTTAATGAATGTCTGAACCACGGTGACTATCTGGGTACGCCCTGAACCGCGGGCCTCGGCTAGTGCCACGATTTACCTAGGCAAGATGCCTCAGCCTTGTGCATGCCTAAACACGGTGCCTCGCACAGTGTCGGGACATCTTTTGGATGAGTCTTGTGGTGTCTTTCCTAGACGATTTTCGGCTGGTGCCGGGCATGCCTAAACAAGGTGCCACGGTCTTTAGTGCGCTTTAAGGCGGTCGCCTCCTGGCTAGTGCATGACATGTCTACAAACAAGATGCCTCGACTTAGCGCGGAGCGATGTCTCGGCCGATCTTTGTACTAGAAAGCGGGGCCTCGATAGATCTGTGACATCTGCCTCAGATAAAGTTCTTTGGCTGATCTTTGCTGGGCGTAGTGCTTGGGCTTGGTGTTTGCTGGCCCAGCGTTGCCCTGCGCCTAGTGACATGACATGCCTGGAACGGGTGTCTTGAAATTTAGTGCATGCGAACCGCGGTGACTTGACTTAGTGCGTCTTGGAGCGGGGTCTGCGCCGACGTAATGCCGTAGCGTCTTTTTGGTCGAGATCATGGCTGGGCATGCCTAGACACGGTGGGCTGTGCAATGCGTACTGAGCACGATTACTTTCGGCCTGGTGCCATGACATGCCTGAGGCGGTTCTCGGCGCAGTCGTGCACAGACGCGGATCTTGCCGACTAGGCGTGGCGTCGCAGGCGAGGTGCGCCGGTCTGGTGCTTTCCTAAGGCAACGGTGCCTCGGCTGGTGTCGTGACATGCCCCAAAGGCACAGCCTCGGCTAGTGCATGCTTAGGCCCACGGTCACCTCGGCCCGGTGCATACTGAGACGGTATTTCGGCCCTGAGTCGTCCTGAGCACACGATGCCTCGACCCAGTGCGCGTCTGAGGCCCAGGTCACGCCGGCGCAATGTCGTGGCGTCTTATACAAAGGTGCCTTGATCTAGTGCTTTCCCTTTACGATTACTCGTCTAGTGCCATGACATGCCAACCTGAGATCTTTATCGGCTTAGTGCGTCACAGGAGCAGTGCTCGGCCCGGTGCCATGCACAGAAGCGGGGACCTCAAACAAGTGCCATGACATCACAGAGATAAGGTTCTTTTGCTGGTACTTGCACAGAACTTGTGGGTGCTTGAGCTGGTGCTTACTGAGACACGGTGCCTGCTGGGTGGCGGCATGCCTGGAAACCGGTGCCTTTGGCTGAGTGCGTGCACTGGAAACGGTTCTTCGGCAGTGTGCGTCTGAGGCGGTGCCGGCGTAATACCCGGCCACATGTTTAAGCGAGATGCCTCTTGCTGAGTGCATCATCCCGAACCGGTGACTCGACTGAGTGCGTATGCAGAGCCAGAGGTGCACCGATGCAGTGCTTTCTGAACGGTGCCTGGCTGTCGTGTGAACAAGGTGCCCCGCCGATCTGATGCTCACTGAACCACGGTGCCTGCGGCACAGTGCCATGACATGCCTAGACGAGAGCGCCCGCCGGCTGAGTGAATGCCCAGGCGATGCTGACCAGTGCCATGCTGTAAGCGGTCTTGCGTCGTTCGTGACATACAGATAAAGGTTAACGGCGCCGTGCTTGCACAGACATGGTGCTTGACTGATGCTTGCCTAGACACGGTGTCTCGACTTTAGTGCCATGACATGCCTAGACATGGTGCATCGACTGTGCATTCCTTCGATTGCCTTGTCACGATCGCGATGACATGCGAGGCCAAGAGGTGTCTTCCGCTGAAATGCGAGCAAAATTGTTTCGGCTGAGTGCATGCCTCAGCGATTGCGCCGACTGTCTTAAGCGCCTAGACATGGTGCCTCGGCTAAAATGCCATGACTTGCCTTCACAAGGTGCCTGATTACAGTGCTTTTCAGGAGCGGCGATGCCCGCGGCTAGTCTTGTGGCGTGCAGACGAGGTCTTTTAGTAATCACGCGGTAGAAAGCGGTCATGACACAGGGCCGTGACGCCATAGATAAGGTTCTTCGGCTTAAGCTTACGAAGCTGGTGTATTTAGTGCTTGCCTGAACCAGTTTTTTCCCGCCGGCCCAGTTCCATGACATGCTTAGACAAGGTGCTGTAGTGCAGGCGTGGTAGACAGGTGACTCGGCACAGAGCATGCACAGGCGAGGTCGCAAGCGATACCGTACCAGAGACCGCGGTCGCCCACCATTTCAGTGCCCTCGCATGCCTAGGCAGGTGCCTCGATTACAGTGCTTTCCTAGATTTTCTGATTGCCTCGTCTGGTGTCATGACATGCTTACACAAGATGCCTCGGCTTTGTGTATCTTAAAAATGTTGTCTGAGCTAATGTAAATGCACAGAAAGCCGGGGCACCGACGAGTAATGGCATGTCACGCAGATAAGGTTCTTTGGCGCAGTGCTTGGTGAACGCGAATTAACCCCGGCGCAGTCAACTGCTGGAAACGCGATCGCCTGCGCAATCACGTGGCGTCGCGCCAGACGAGATCTTGTGGCTGTCACGTGCGCAGACACGGTGACTCGGCCTTTTGCATGCGCAGCCCGCGGTGCCTTGGCTGGAGTCACCGATAACATGCACGCCTCTGAGGTGCGCCGCTGGTGCGTACTGAACCGCGATGACCGCGGCGCAGTGCATGAATAGATCTGTTACCTCGGCCTAGTACCATGCCCAGGACACGGTCTACGGCTGGTGCCTCGACATGCCTGGGCGAGGTGCGCATGCAGTGCTTTGTAGACACGATTGCGCAGGCTTAGTGGCATGACATGCCTAGGCAAAGATGCCTCGGCTAGTGGAAGCCCCAGAAATGGTGTAGCGGCTAGTGTAATGCTACAAGCGATGCCTCGGCTAGTTGCATGACATGCCTATAAAGCTTCATCGGCTGAGTGCTTGCACTTTGGCGAGTCTTCGACTTTGCGTCAACTGCCTGCAGGCGGTCGCGCCGGCACGAATGCGTGGCGTTCGCAGGCGGCGTTCGGCTGGCACAGTGCGTGCGCAGGCAAGCGATTGACTCGGCTGGATGCATGCTGAACCACGGTGCCTCGTGGTCTCGCGCATCGCGCAAGCGAAGCGCCGACTAAATGCGCAAACATGGTGGCCGGGCACAGTGCTTGCCTTAACACGGTGCCTCGGCCTGGTACCACACCTAGACAAGGTTCCTCGGCCTAAGGCCATGACATGCGCAGAGCCAGTGCCTCGTGCAGATGCGTGCATGAACCGATGCCTCGGCTTAGTCTTGGTAGCGTCGCGCAGGCAATGTTATCGGCTTTGAATGCATCTTTAAGCCTGTGCCTTAGCACGGTGCCATGCTTAGAAAGCAGTTCGCCGACTGAGAGTCTTGGCTAATGAGAGCGCAAGATAAGGTTAACCCGGCTAGTGCTTTTTGAACAAGGTGCTTGACTAGTGCTCTCTTATCTGCTTGGTCTGCGTGGCCTGGATGCCGTGACTTACTGAACATGGTGCCTTGGCACCGTGTCATCGACTAGCCGCAGTGCCTCGGTGCGCGATGACATGCTGACGAGGTGTCCTTCGCTAGTGCGGAACACGGTGACTCGGCTGGCGCATGCACGGACACGGTGCACCGACGAAATGCCGTACCTGAACCTGATTGCCTCGACTGGAGTGCCGTACATGCTGGACAAGGTGCCTCGATTACAGTGCTTTCACTGAACCACGGGCCTGGCACGGTGCCATGACATGCAGACGGAGTGCCTCGGCCAGTGTCATGCTGAAGCAGTCTCACGCCGGCTGAGTGCGTGACATACGTAAATGGAGTTAACGGCCGGGGCTTGCGAGACATGGTGCTTCGGGCCTAGTGCTTGCCTGAACCGCGGTTCCTCGGCTTTGGTTACGACATGCTTGGAAACGAGGTGCTTTGGGCTGATAAATGCGCAAACCTTCGTGGCTCGGCTGATGCGTACTGAACATGACGCCTCGGCCTAGTGCCATGACATGCCTAGGCTAGGTGCATTGGCGTAGTGCATGCACAGATATGGTGACTCGGCATAGTCGTACCTAGACACGATGCCTCGAATGCCATGACATTCCTAGACAAGGCGCCTTCGCGCTGGCAACGTCTGCAGAAGCAGTCTCGGCTGATCCATGCGTGCACCAAACAGATAATACCATTTTAATCGTGCAAACGGGTGACTCGGCGCAGTGCATGTTTAGACACGATACCTCAACTTTAGTGCCGCCTTGATATGCACAGGCGGATTTACCGGCGCAGTGCGTTATAGACCTGCGGTGCCTCGGCTGGAGTGTCATGGCATACTGGAAAGTATTGCGCCGATCTTGTGCTTTCCTGAACCGCGATGCCTGCGGCTTCAAAGTGCCATGGCATGCTAGAAAAAAAGTGCCACGATCCCAGTCTTTCACGAAAGCGGTGCCTCGGCGCGTGCGCTGACATGCAAACCAGTGCTCGGCAGCGCATGCCTAGGAGCGGTTCCTCGGCCGGTCTGCGTATTACTGAAAGCGGGGCCTCGGCCTGTGCCATGGCATTACTAGACAAGATGCATTGGCTAGTGCATGCCTAGATATGGTGACTCGACTGAGTGCTTTCCTGAACCACGGTGCGCCTCGACCTAGTCTTGTGACATCTCTTTTAGTCGAGATCGCGCCGACTTTAGTGCGTGCCTAAGGCAGTGCCTCGACCAGTCACCGTGCTTAAGCGAGATGCGCCGACAATGCATGCTGAACCACGGTGACTCGGCCTAGTCGTACCTAGACACGGGAACCTCGGCTGTGCCATGATATGTCACGAAGCCGAGATCGCCGGTAGTGTGCGTGCAAGCGTAGTCTGCCGACTGGTGTCGTGACATGCACGAATGAGGTGCCTCGATCTAGTCTTTCTTAGGCGGTGCCTCGGCTTTGTAGTGCCATGGAATGCCTAGACAAGGTGTCACGATCACAGTGCGCCCCGCAGGCGGTCTCCGGCTGAGTGTCGTGATAATATCTAAGCAGATCTCACGCCGAACTGGCATGCAAGGCGGTGTCTCGACCACATTCAGTATGCTTAGAAGCGGGGCCTCGGCCTAGTCTTATGGCGTCTTGCAGATAAGGTTAACGGCGCAGTGGCACACTTTTTAGGCGTGGTCTTGGCTTAGTGTTTACTGCCCAGATGCGGTGCCTGCATAGTGCCATGACATGCTGACAGGTGTCATAGACTCTTTTGAATGCGAACACGGTGACTCGACCTAGTACGTAACTAGACACGGTCCTCGACATAATACCAACACATGCCTAATTCGAAGTGCCTCGATTTAGTGCATGCTGAACTCTGATGGCTCGACGTCTGATCTGAACCACGGTCTGCGCCATTTGAGTCTTGTGGCATCCTGCGAGGTTCGCCGACTCGTGCGTGCTGAGCGGTCGCCGACACAGTGCAACTGAACACGGTGCCTCGACTGGAGGCCGTACGACATGCTGGATAAAGATCGCCGATTACGAGTCTTTCTAGAAGCGGTGCCGCCGACTAGTCGCGTGACATGCTGAAACCAGGCGCCTGCGACACAGTCGTGGGCATAGTACCTCGACCGGTGCCATGCTAGGCAAGCGGTGACTCGACAGTGCATCCACTGGGCACGGTGCTCGGCCCGAAATGCCGGGGGCGAGACAGGTGCCCTCGACTTTAGTCTTGTGGCGTCTTTCTGTAGTGCGCCCAGTGCAGTCTTTCCCACGCGCCGCGATTGCCTCGATCTGAATCTTGGCGACGTACTCTGTAGAGATGCTGACTTAGTGCATGCTTTATGAGCGGTTGCTCGACCCGGTGCCATGCACATGAGCGGGGCCTCGGCTGAGTCTTAGTGACATCTTGAGATAAGGTTCTTTTGCCTAGTACTTGCCTAGACATGGTGCTTCGAGCTGAGTGCTGCGTAAACAACGGTCTTATACACTAGTGCCATGGCGTGCGCAGATAAGGTCGCGGCGGCGCAGTGCGTGCGCAGACCATTGGTGACTCGACCTTGTGCATGCTGAACTTATGGTACCGACGCCAATACCCGACACATCTTTGGCGAATCATACCTTAGTGCGTGTCACAGACCTGCGGTGACTCGACTTTTAGTGCATGTCTAGACAAGGTGCCGCCGATCTGATGCTTTCCTGAACCGAGTGCCTCGGCTTAGTGCCATGACATGCACAGATAAGAGCGCCTGCGGCTGAGTGCGTGCAAACACGGTGCCTCTGACCCGAGTGCCATGCTATAAACGGTGCCTCGACTGGATTCCATGACATACCTAGATAAGGTTCTTGACCTCGTGCTTGCTAGACATGGTGCTTCGACTGAGTGCTTGCGCAGACACGGTGCCTCGGCTTTAGTCTTGTAGCGTCACAAGCTTGGTGCATCGGTAGTGCCATGCTAGCGCTCTGATTGCCTCTGTCTGGTCTGATGGCAATGCCTGAACAAGGTGTCTTCGTATAGTGCAGACAAAGTGACTCGGCCTAGTGCATGCCTCGAAAGCGATTGTCTCGACTACAGTACCATACTAGACACGATTGCCTCGGCTAGTGCCATGACATGCCTTTCTAGGTGCACCGATTAGTGCTTTCGAGACCGTTTCACTCGGCTAGTGCCACCATGACATGCACAGACGAGGTGCACAGTCTAATCTGGCATTACTGAAAGCGGTCTTCGACCTAGGGCCTGACATACATAGATAAGGTTCTTCGGCAAGCGGTTGCCCGAGACATGGTGCTTAATTGATCTTTAGCCCAGACCGCGATTCCCGCCGGCCTCTTCCCGATGGCATTGCTTAGACAAGGTGCGCCCAGTTACAGTGCGTGCCTAGACCGGGTGACTCGACTTTAGTGCATGCCTAGACGCGGTGCCTCGGCAAAGTACCATGCGAGACACGATTACCTCTGCTGTAGTGCCCCCTCGCACATGCTTTGAACAAGGTGCCTCGATTAGTCTTTCTGAGCGCGGTGCCTCGTCTAGTGCCATGACAATACACCTACAGATGCCTCGTGTCACGGACTTATTGTGTGGAGTGTCAGTGTGCGCGGTTCAGAACTCTCATTGAAGATCGAAGCATCTTTGATCGGTTTTGAGAACTAATGGTGTGAGAAGCTCCGGAGGTGCGTCTGAGTGGATCGACATGAAGCTTCTTTGGAGTCCAGGCATGCAGACCTGGTTAAGTTTGGGGAGCTTATCGCTGGTCATGGACCTGACTATGAAGAAGGTGTTGGCACCACCTGAAGTGGTCGGCTGGAGCGCTCTTTGATGAGCCCAGGGCGGGCGAAATAGTCAGATCAAAAAGCCCAGATGTGTAGGCGTAGCGAGGGCAGGTCTGAAAGTGCATATGTGAGACCAGTGAGACCCCATGCCAGGCTGCGTGAATGAGTAGGCCCGTGGCAAAGTGGTATCGGGAGCGGGGCGAAGTTCTCAACGATTATGGTGTTGTCTTATCGATCTGGCGGTAGAAGTCGTTCTCTCCTAAAAGTTTACGATGCTTGATGGTCGGGGTTCTCGGAAGGCGTGGCGTTCCTTCATGTCGCGCCAAGGTGCGGTTGTGACTAGTAGTGTAACGTAGCGGGTGCTCGCCTACTAGGGGTGGGATTCGACAAAGGTCACTTCCCGGGTGGAAGTAATGAGTGCGCCTTCCATGGTACGTGTGATGTCGCGTCACGAAGATATGGACGTCCTCTTTGGCGGGAGTATCGGTAGCGGACCTTAGTCGATGATGGGTCAGGGGCGATGTGTTGAAGGAAGGCGGAGATCGTGAAGGTGCCTTTGCGGGGAGTCTGATATATTGGGTGGGGGAGAATGTCGGACTTATTGTGAGTGTCAGTGACGCGGTTGAAGACCTCGTTGAAGATCGAACTTATCTTGATGGTTTGGGCTTAATGGTGTGAGGCGCTCAGAGGTGCGTGCTAGTGGATCAGTGAAGCTTCTTTGGAGTCGAGGCATGCAGGCCGGTTAAGTTTGGGGAGAACATCGGCAGTCGTGGGCTGCAATATGAAGAAGGGTGTTGGCTCACTCTGTGGTCGGGGCTGGAGGGGCTGCGCTCTCTGATGGCGCGGGCGACCTGGAGTCGAGCTATAAAGCTGAGATGTGTGGCGTGGCGGGTTGGGTCTCGAAGTGCATATGTGAGGCGTCGCACGGACCGCCGTGCGTGAATGAGTAGGCCGTGACACTCGGCTTTTGTGCGTCTTAGGAGCAGTCTTCGGCCACAGTGCCATGCTAGAAAGCGGGGCCTCGGCACAGTGCCATGACATACTGGAATGAGGTTCCTTGGCTGGTGCTTGGCTAGACATGAATTGCTTGACGCAGCGCTTGCTGAGCGGTGCTCTGCACAGTTCCATGACGTACTGGAAACGAGATGCCTTGGCCTAGTGCATGCTGAGCGGTATTCCGGCCTTGTGCATGCCTGAACCAAGGTGGCCCCGACTCAGTGCGTGCTACAAAGGCGAGGTGGCTGGTCTGGTCTTCGCAGGCGGTCGCCCGACTGAGTCTTGAAATGTCGGCCTAGGCGAGGCGCCTCGGCTGAGTGCGTGCTTAGTACGGTGCCCGCCGGCCAGTGTCATGCCTAAAAGCGATGCCACCGACCTAGTGCCATGACATACTGGAATAAGGTTCTTCGGCTGGTGCTTGCCTAGACTTGGCCGGCCTGGTGCTTGCACAGGCGCGGTGCCTTGGCTGGTGCCATGACGTCTTTGAACATGGTGCGCCGGTTTAGTGTCATGCCTAGCCATGGTCGCTTGGCCCAGGTGCGATGACATGCTGAATAAGGTGTCTTAACAGTGCGAGACCGAAGTGACTCGACTGGTGCATGCCTGAACCGGTCGCACCGACGCAGTACCATACCTGAACCGCGATGCCTGCACTTTGATGCGTACTGAACCGCGGTCGCGCCATTTCAGTGTCATGAGCATGCACAGACCAGTGCACCGATGCAGTGCTTTCTGGGCCGGTGCCTCGACTTTAGTGCCATGACATGCACAGACCGAGGTGGCTCGACCTAGTGTCATGCTAGAAGCGATTGCCTCGGCCCCAGATGCCGTGACATACATAGAATAGGTTCTTCGACTGAGTGCTTGCCCCAGACATGGTGCTTGTTTAGTCGCTTTGCAAGACCACGGTTCACCGGCTTTAGTTCCGTGACATCGCCCCAGGCGGGGTTCGCGGTGCAGTGCGTACGGAAACAGGTGACTCGGCGCAGTGCGTGTTTTGCGCAGACACGGTCGCACCGGTCTAATCTTGCTGACATGCACAGACAAAGGTGCCTTGGCTGATGCGTGCCCTGAGCGTGATCTTTTCCGAGCAGTCTTGCGACAACGTGCAGGTGTTACCCTCCGGATGCTAAGCTTGTTGGTCGGATGCAAGGACCTCATGGGCATGCCTTAGACTTATGAGGGCACACAATAAAACAAAGGCAAACCATGGCGATTGCATGGTAAGATGCAGTGGACGGCCAGCGGTGCATGATAGCATATGGTGGACATGCACTTATGGAAAACAAGTGTTTGTTTGAATTTGAAAAGGGATAGCCAAATTTCAAATTCAAACATCAAGGAAGTTGGAGCCAGATTTTGAATATGGGAGGCAGATTCGAATTCAAACAGTGGAGGGAAGTGGCACCTGTTGGGAAGAGTCATCAAGTTTGTGATAGACGCGAAAGTCGATAAAAGGATGTAGTCTCTAACTTGGATGGGGTTGGAGACTGTGCCTAATTTCTGTATTTGTATTGCTCGTGTATGTTGAGGAGTGCTTGCCTTGACATTTTATGGCGTCTGAAGTTGGGATTATTTCTTTTGTAAAAACTAGTGTGTCTACGTTGCTTTTGAGGCCTTTGTGAGGAAGGAATTAGGTAAGAGTTAAGCCGCAATCTAGAAGCGTAAAATTCATTGTGATAATTGGGGTGTAGCCAGTGGTATCGAGCATCAGTGGCTGAACGGTAGAGGAACGGATGGCGGTTAGGCTGCTTGTTGGGAGATTAGCACGAGGATGAAGAGGCTTTGTGGTTGCATTTGCGGACTTGATAAACGAGTTTGAAGTGCGTACTTAATCGATGGAACCCAGGTGATAAATATGCGGGAATGGATCGATCTCCTCAAAAGCGATCTGCCGGGCATTGATGGTCGAGTACCATGATGCGATACGATCGATGGGGACGAAATCTACGATCCACGAAAGGATGTGGCCCAAGAAAGTCCCTCGCGATTAATCGGGTCCCCACGGAAGGTACGTGTACGAGCGAGGTTTGGGTTGCGAGAAAATGCTAAGGAATTGGAAAATTTCCTATGGGACATGGGCGGTTTTCAAAGGCTTCATGTGCACGATGGTGAAATGGTGTCCACTAGCACCCATGTACCCTATCTGGTGATCTGAAAATTATAATTGGCGCACTCGGATGGGAGAGATGCGATGCGGAAGGCCCAGTTGATCGCGGGAGGCTACGAAGAGGCCCAAAGAACGATTCCTACACGGTCGGCATGGCTTGAGAATATTTGGAAGCGGTTGGAAGCACACGGGTTCGGCGGCGAATATGTGAAGGAATTTAGTTCCATCATGTTGGATAGGAACATGTCGATGAGAATGAGTGTTGATTTTTATTCCCGGTCTGGTACGAGCGCAGGCGGAACTGACGAGGAGTTCGTGACTGCTGCATTCTGATAGTACGGCCAATTTGCTTTGTGGAATTTACAAAGATAAGTGATGCGAAGTAACCTTATGACGAGTCAGGCGATGGAAGCGAAAAGGGGCGAGTCGAAGGCGAACCTTCATTCAATAAGAAGGTTGGGCCGGAAGGAACAAAGAAAGGGTGCGAAAGCGAGAGCACAGTGGAGCGACCACAAATTTTGTGCGGCGAACAAGCGAGCGGTGAGATGCTTCATTCTGATGACCCTCAAGGCGAAGCACGCCCCGAGAGGAAAAAGCGAGTGCCTTGGTCACTGCGGATAGCAGAGCGGCACTAATGCAATGTCGGTGGTGAGAGCAGCCGCGAAAACTTTGATGCATGTTAGAGGTCTTTCGATGGGATCCGGGTAAGCGATGGTGAGTGGTGCCACGCTGGTTCGTTGCAACGGTGAAGCCTCGAGACTCGATCGGCGGTAGACGAGGATGGATTGGATCAAAGTAGTGAGCGATGGAGCGCAGTCTGAGAACATTGCGAAGAGGATGTCCCTCTGCCGAAGTTGGTGAATGGAAGGGTAAAATTAATTTTACTATGTGTTCCATTGGATGATTTCAATCTAATCCTTAGGATTGATTTCTTCCTCGATTCTAAAGTGCGCCTTGATTCCTAAATGCGGGTGGACTTATGATTTTTAGAAGGAGAAAGCGACTGCTAACTTTTGTGCACTTGAGTGAAAGGAAAGACGGAGAAGCTTGGGAAGGCAGATGGTGTCGACCACTTGTGAAGAAAGAGGCTTAGAGGGGCGAAGACATACCTTCTTGGCTTTGGTGGAAATCCATGAGGATGCTAAAGTTCGACTACATGGGTTTGGGATACTAAGGAATGCGGAGACATCATGCCCCTCAGGAGTTGCTGGGTTGCATCACGAGACCCGTTGATCACGAGGATGGTGCGCGGGGCGAACCTGCAACCCCGAAGAAGTGCGAGTTTGCAAGGAGCGAGATCACATTCTGGAGTCGCCGTCGATTGAAGGGCCAGTTCGGATGGGGACTGGCGGGTGATTGATTGTCGGTGACGAAGTAGCGAGTTACGGTCATTCCTCGGATTAGCAAACTCTTATGGGAGATTCATAAGAATTTACTCGAATTGTCTCTCCGTTGACAGACTTGTTGAAGAAAGACCGAGCATGGGACTGGGACATAGAGTGTTGGATGGCTTTTAAAAGCCTCAAGCAAGCCATCTCCAAAGAACCAGTGCAGTTGCCTAATCTGGACCTTCCCTTTGAAAGTTCGGGCCGATGCTTGGACGAGGCCCTTAATTGGAGTGTAGTGCGGGAAGGACACCAGTGACATTTGAGAGTCGGAAGTGAATGGGGCGAAACGGCGTTACTCATATGAAAAATAATGGCCAGTAGTGCAACGTAAATAATGAGCCGCTACCTCCTTGGTGGGATTTTACGGTGGTGACAGACGATGTGGCAAAACCTGTCTTGAGCCAGAGAAAGTTGAGTCTGGCTGGCCCGTGGCGGATGCGGCGATGTAGTACCGTTGCGACGCTGTTCGGGGCGACTGCTCCCTGATGATGGATGCACTCGGTCGGAAAGAGGTGGTAGCTACGTCGGCTTTGTCGGAGTCATCTCGATTTGATGGCGGATCAAAGGGGCTACGGGACTGATGCGCTATGAAAGCGAAGGCAATGAAGTTAAGATGGGAAGCCAAAAGTCTTGCATTTGGAAAGTGATCTCCTTGTGTTGAGGAGCGAGGCTCACATATTCGATGGGTGGACTGAGGAGAGAGTTGTTGAAAGAAACCCATGATGCTAAGTGGGCAGGCCATCCAGGGGAAGAGCGGACCATGGCATTGCTATCCAGGTCCTATTATTGACCAAAAATGGGTGAGGACGTACAGGCGTACGTGAAGTCTTGTTTGAGTGCGCCGGTTGGACAAGGCGAAGAAAAGATGGCGGGTTGTTCTGACCTCTCCCGTGCGAAAAGCCATGACGGCGTCTCCATGGATTTCATCTCGGGATTCCTAAGGCGGGTGGTGTAAATCCATCTTTGTGGTGATTGATCGGTTTCAAGTATTCGGTCTTCATATGCTTAGCTGAGCCATGTCATATTAGAAGGCGGCCAATCTGTTTTTGATCATGTGGTGAAACATTTTTGAAACACCCTGGGACATGATCGAGTGTGGGATGCAATTCACGGGGCCTTTTGGTGGAACTCTTCCAAACTCTTGGGTTCGGAGTTGAAGTTTTCAGTAGTAAATCACCGAAACATATGGCGAGCCAAAGGATCAATGCACTATTGAAAGAACGCGGGAGCGTTATGTGGCGGCTACGCCACAAAAAAAATTGGTTGGATTTGCTTTCGACCTTTGCTGGTTGTATTTACAATCGCAGAAACAGTGACGGGGATGAGTCCACGAGTTGGCTATGGAGTTGTGACGAACCCCATTAGATGTGGCAGGCAGCGGGTTGGGGAGATAGCCTGCGGCGCCTGGATAGCCATTTCCCAGCGGAGATGTTCGTTGAGGCGGGAAAGCCCAGGCGGCTAGAATGAAGAAGTATCTTGATCGACATAGGCAGACCTTTGGAATTTGGATTGAGGATAAGGTACTGTTGAAACTTACTCCTCAAATTTTGAAAAAAGTGAGCAGTAAGACTCGAAGGTTGATCGGTTTTGAGGGCCTTCGAGGTGATCGAATTAGAATCGCCTATATCTGAAGTTGCACGAAAGTGAAGTTGCATCCAACATTCCGTGTCGGTTTCGACCACATATTGAAGATGCGGGAACGGAAGGTCGAGTAAAGCGTGCACCTCCCTTGTGGTCGCCGACGGTTGTCGAGAGTAGAAAAGATTACGAGATCCACGCAGCCATGGGGCCACGAGTGAAAGAATCGGGCCGATTACCTTGTTGGTGAAGCGGTTTGGAATCAGAGGCTACATGGGAGCTAATTATAACATTGTGGCAGTTTGAAGGGGCAGTGCAAGACTATCTAAAGGCTAAGTCGACGTGGGCTTCGACTTCAGCGGGAGGGGGAGGGTTTGTTACCTCCTCGGATGCCTAAGCTTATTGGTCGGATGCAAGGGCCTCATAGGCATGCCTTAGACCTATGAGGGCACCTAATAAAACAAGGCAAACCATGGCAGTGCATGGTAAGGTACGGTGGACCATTAGCAAGTGCATAGTAGCGTATGGTAGACATGCCTTATAGCGAAACAAGTGTGGAGTTTGAATTTGAGAAAGGGAGAGCGATTTCAGAATTCCAAACATCAGCGAATTAGACCGATTTTGAATATGGGAATGATTCGAATTCAAGCAGTAGAGGGAAGTGCTTTGTTGGGAAGAGTCACGAAAGTTTGGTAATAGGCCTTTAAGAAATCATAAAGGATGTGATCTCCCAGCTTGGATGGGGTTAAAGTGTGTGCCTAATTTCGGTATTTGTATTATCTTGTATGTTGAAGTGCACTCCGCTTGACATTTTGTATGTCTGAGTTGAGATTATTTCTGTAAAAACTAAAGTGTCTGTCGTTGCTTTTGAGAGCCTTTGAGAAGGGTTGGCTAAAGAGTTAGCGCGCGTCCCAAGCGTAAAAATTCATTGTGATAATTCAAGGGTGTGACACTAGGCGAGATCGCCGGCTGTCGTCTGCAAACGGTGACTTCGGCTTTGATGCGTCTTGGGGCGCGGTGCCTCGGCTAGTGTCATGACAGCATCACTACAAATAGTGCCTTGGCCTAGTTCATGCCTAGATATGGTGACTCGGCCTAGTGCATACCTAGACACGATGCCTCGACTAGCTTGTGCCGCTGACATGCCTGGAAGCGAGGTGCGTGTAGAAGGCAGCATTAGCGAACCACGGTGCCTCGGCTCAGTGCATGCCCCCCAGACCGTTGCCTCGACCTGAGTACTTAAATACTGAACCGCGGTGCCTCGACCTAGTACCATGACATGCCTAAAAAGGTCGCACCGATCTGGTGCTTTCCTGAACCGCGGTGCATCGGCGCTATTGCCATGACATGTCTAGAAAGATGCCGCGACTGAGTGCGTGCCTGGAGCGGTGCCTCGGCCCCCAGTGTCTCATGCACTGAAGCGGTGCCTTGGCCTAGTGCCATGACACACCCCAGATGGGTTCTTCGGCTGGTGGCACTGAGCGGCGGTCGCCGACTTTAATCTTGTGACGTCACGCAGGCCAGTGCGCGGCTTGTCGTGCACAGGCGATTGACTTGGCTGGTGCATGCTGAACCGGTCTTTCGACCCAGTGCCGTGACATGCTGAAAAGGTGGGCAGTGCATGCTAGATAAGGTGTTCATTTAGTCTGCGTCACTTAGGCGCGATGCGCTCGACTATTCTTAGTGACATCTGAAGGAATGGTGCCGGCTACAATCCATGCACAGGCCGCGGAGCCTCGACTAGTGCGAGTGAACTACCCTGGAGCAAGGTGCCTTGGCTGAGTGCCCGAGCTTAGACATGGTGCCTCGGCTAGTGCCATGACATACTAAAATAAGGTGCCTCGGCACAGTGCATGCCTAGACACGAGTTGCCCGCCGACTAATCTTGCGACACATGTAGAAGCGAGATGCCTTGGCACAATGCGTAGCCCAGACCTGTTGACTCGACACAAGATTAAGTACTTTAGACATGGTCCTCGGCTGAGTGCCATGAAACGTGTTTACAAACAGGGTTATTGGCTAGTCTTGCAGCGTCCCCGAATCTGGTGTTCGACTGGTGCATCAACAGACACGGTGCTGGAGCTGAAATCTTGGCTACGTATCGGCGAATCTTGACTAGTGCATGCCCCAGACACGATCGCGCCGAACAGTCTTAGCAACGTGCAGCAGCGCGATTCGGCCTAATGCATGCCTCGAGAAGCGGTGCCTCGGCCTCGCCATGACATGCAATGGGAGCCTTGACTGGTGCGTCTTTGGCCCATGGCGCCGGCTGGAGTGCGGGTGAGCTATACAAGCCCGAGTCGTATCGCGAGGACTTAGTTTATAACCCCAGGTACAAGGTCACGTGACTAAATATTTCGGCGCGGATGTTCTTAGGATTAGCCTCCGCTTGCCTTGCTAGCTCGGCTTCTACGGCTTAGGCGAAGAGGCTTGAGAGAACACTTGAAAGGAAGGTGCTCTTTATGAAATGACTCTGCGATGCTTTAAAGGCTACTTGGGCACAGTGGTTTCTATAAAATCAGGCTACAGCCAGCTCGCCCCCTGCTTGCTTTATGGAGGTGTGTAGAACCTTTGAAGGTTCCCAGCGAACTAGAGAATCTGCCAGAATGATACAGTGTATCGCGTATGTACAGTAGGTCCTCTTAGAAGAACCTAGGATGATCTCGCCCGTAAGTACCTTTCCACCGCAGTGTTGACTTATAGGAATCTTCTAGAACCTTCCATATCCTTCTAGCGAAGGAGGTCTCGAGTCTGCAGAATCTTTCCCACCTCCCACATATAAGCCTCATGGCTCCATATATGATCAAGAGGGGCTTTCATGTGTGAGTGTGACATTCTCCCCACAGCGCGAGGAGCGATCCTCGTCGATCTTTACACTTGAAACTTTTGATCGTTTGCAGGCTATACTGGTATCACAGCTCGTAGAACCCCATTTTCTACGTAATCCGCTTCCACGCTTCTAAGTATTCTTTGTAGAGTGAAAGTTATTCTTCCTCGGGACCAGTCTGCCCGTGATGTAGTCCGCCTCCTTATCATGGGACGTGACTCTTCTTTGTAAGGTGCTTACTTGTTGAATTCCTAGGCACGGATCCTCCTTATCTTCATGGTAGGGCTTTTAGATTGGCGACATGAAGACGGATAAATCTTTTAGCCTTGGTGGTAACTTCGACCTTAAGGACACCTTACCAACTCGTCGGTATGGAAAGGGGCGCCGTCATACTCCAGCGAAGTCGCTGTCTTGCGCCCCGAGGGCTTGGCTGTTGTGGTATGACTTGACAAGCCTTGGGTCTCGACGCAGGCTACAACGTATCCTCTTGCTTGTGGGTCGTTCTTCATCTTCTTATGACCTTCTCTAAGTAAGAGTGTTGGCGAAACTGCTCGTGCCATCCTTAGTAAATTTGTAGGTGTTGGACTTCTCCACAATGTATCCAGCTAGGTGCGTAGAGTCGTCGGTTGTTGCCAGTGACTATCTTGAGCAGGCTCTTTCTGGTTGCCTCGAGTCCTTTGTAGATTGTAGGAAGAAGCCCGGGAGCCACGTAACAACTTTTGCCGATCAGTGCGGTTAGCACTCACAAAGTATAAGTATAGCTCGATGGTGAATTCACCGTTAAAGATGCCCGTCGGTCACGAGGGTGAAAGTGATGAAAGTGGTTTCTGTGCCCATGAGCTTGAAAGCTCCATCGAGAGCTTCCGATTGAAGCGTGAGTCGCGATCGGCGATGATGAAGCTTTGGTAGCGATCGCTACCACGTTCTTGAGAATGGCACGTGCGTCTCCTTTGCTATGCAATCTTTAGGGGCTGCTATGAAAGTGGCATACTTTGAAAACCGGTTTACCACCACTATGATAGATCCATATCCCTCGGACTTAGGTAGGCCGATGATGAAGTCCATAGTGACACTCTCCCAAGGCCGCTCTACTATAGATAGTGGCTCGACAATCCACACAGGTGATGTTGCTCCAACTTTTGTCTTGTTGGCACACAAGACAAGTCCTCACATAGGCCTCCACATCATCCCGTATCTGTGGCCAGTAGTAGACAGACTCTAGTAATGCCCTCGTGCGTCGTATGGAATTAAGCTTTTTCCCTTGAGTGTAGAGTGAGCCATCCTGCAGCGTCGTCTTTCCCTCATGAGCGACGTGATGAGATTCTTGACCTTCGGATCGTATTGTAACCTCGGCTGCAAGGATTCAGTATGGAAGTGTGACCACTAGCCGAGATAGTGTCTCGTATCGCGCGATGGATGATTAGATCATCTCGTTCTCTTGGGCTAGTGTCTGGCGCTCTCAGTGTCATTGGGCTTGTGGCTTTCAAAGCTATGGGGCGTCTCTCTGACATAAGAACCCCTCCGATAGCAAGTCGAGAGGCATCGGTGTTGGTATCCCTTGATGAGCCGTAGATGGTAGTTAGTAGGCTTTGGGCCTCGGTTGTGCGCGAAGTAGGGGATCCCATTCTGGATGGCTTTGATCTTGGTGGGGATCCGTTCCTGCGCAGAGAGGAGAACTCCTTGACATGGTCGCGAATCGGCCAGGTGTGGCAGAGATGCTGATCTTCCTACCCGGTATGTATCCAGCATCTTACGGGTAGAATTACTTCTTAATTTCTCTCAAAATCGACGTGTCTATGGTGCCGTCCGCTTCTCTATTCTAGGAACACACACCACCGTAGGATTACATTGCTCAGTAGAGGTAAGTAGCAGTGTGTACCTAAGTTGCCTCGTCGGTTAGAGCTATTGCCTCAAAATATCTCTCCATGTGCCACAGGTAGTTTATCTAGCTCCTTAGTATCCCGCTTCCCAGTGAAGTGTGTGGCTTTGGAACCTCCACCCTTGGTGCTTCATGAGTGGCCAAGACCCGAGCTGACAATGTTGTCTTGTAGATGGCCACCTCTTGCCTTAGCTCCTCTTCGTGCTTAGTCAAGACTTCCACCCTTGACTCTAAGCTTGCGAGCATGTCTAGGACCCTCATGAACTCCTCATACGACACCATCGGGACCAGCGAGCCCTGCATCCCCTCTTAAAGGTCTTGGATCAGCACCTTGAGATCCTCCACGGCCTTCTCCATGCTTTGCTCCATGAGGTTCATCCCCTCTTTGGTGTTAAGCCACCCAGCAACCTCAAGCCAGATCGCTTTGGCAGTCGGCTTCGTGAGAGGGATCGCGAGGCTTGTCCTTCTTCCACTTCCTTAGCGGGAGGTCGAGGTCCCCTTCCGTGCTTGCTGGCAACTTCCTCACACTTGAGGCTTGCCATTATATCCTCAGCCAAGCTCCTTTTGTCCTTGGCCGACTCGTGCAAGCATCACGGACTTAGTTTCCCTCTAGCTCAGTGCGTGACTTGACATTTCGACGCCGGATGTTCTTAGAAGTCGACTTTCATTTCTCTTGCCTTGCTAGCTGAAGCCTGCTGACTTGGAAACGAGGCTTGAAGGCAGCCGAAGGAAGGTGCTCTTTGTGGAAAATGACTCTTTACAATGCTTTGAAACTCTTTGGCTTGGTGGTTTACAAATGAGGCCACCACCTCCTTATAAAGCCACCTATGGAAGTGTGTAGAACCTTTGAAGGTTCCGCATAAACCTAGAGAATCCTAGAATATTCTACTATGTACACATATGTTCAAGGTCTCTAGAAGAACCTAGGATGATCTCCATCCTTCCATACCTTTCCACACAAGTGTGGACTTCTCCGGAATCTTCTAAAACCTTCCATATCCTTTTAGCAAAGGGAGGTCTCTCCAAGTCTCTCCCACCTTCCTATATAAGCCCTCATAGCTCCATATGATCAAGAGGGGTTTTCCATGTGGTGTGACACTTGTGAAGTGCAGCTTGAACCACGATGCCTGGCCTAGTGCGAACATGCCTAAAATGGGTGCCTCGGCCCTGGTGCTTGCCTAAACACGGTGCTTCAGCCTTGTGCTTGCCTAGACAATGTGCCTCGGCCTAATGCCATGACCAGAGACCGCGGTCTGCCGACTGTTATATGACACGCTAGACAAAGTGCGCCTTTGTCGTGCCTAGACACGGTGACTCGGCTAGTGCGTACTGAACGCGGTGCCTCGACTGAGTGCCAACACAGTACAAGAGCAAGATGATTCGACTAATGCATGCCAAGACACGATTTTCGACTGAGTGCGTACTAGACACGGTGTCTCAGCCTTGTGCCATGACATGCCTAAATAAGGTGCCTTCGCCTAAGGCATGCCTAGACATGGTAAATCGGTACAGTGCGTGCGCGCAGGCGGCGGTGTCTCGACTTTGGTGCCGCCGACGTGCCTGAGCGAGGTGCCTGGGTCCCAGTGCTCTATCGCGGTGCCTCGACTGGTGCGGTGAGCGCGTGTGTGCCTTAGCCCGGTGACGTGGCAGGCGTAGTGCGTCGGCGCGAACGCGGCGTTTCTAGATAAGGTGCCTCGGCTGGTGCTTGCTGGGCGATGCTTTAGCCTAGTGCTTGCCTAGACATCGTGCCTCGGCCTAATGTCATGCCTAACAACGGTGCCTCGGTCTAGTGCAATGACATGCCTAGACAAGGTGCCTACGCTGAATGCATGCTGAACCGCGGTGACTCGGCCTGGTCGTACTGGGCCGCGATTACCGCCGGCTTTAGTATCGTACACATGTATCGTGCCTTCGACTGGTGCCACAACATGCCCATAGAAAGGTCGCCGATGCAGTGGCCCGCTTTTAGACCGCGGTGCCTGCGACCTAATCTGTGATCTTGCACAAACCAATGCCTCGACTTTAGTGCATGCCTTGGAAAGTGCCTGTGATCTGTGCAAGGCGGTGCCTCGGCTGAATGCCATGACATAGCTAGATAAGGTTCTTCGACTGAGTGCTTACCTAGACGTAGTTAGCCGGCCTGGTCTTGCCTACACACGGGTCTCGGCATGGTTCCATGACATGCCTGGAAATGATTTGCCTTGGCACAGTGCGTACTGAGCATGGTGAATCGACTTTAGTGCGTGCCTGAACCGATCGCGCCGACCTAATGCCCGACACATGCACAGGAAGATGCCTCGACTGTGCATGCTAGGCCCAGCTGGTAACTACGGCTGGAGTGCATGCGAGACGATGCCTCGGCCTAATGTCGTAGCGTGCGCAGATAAAGTCGCGGCTTTAGTCGTCTTAGATGTGACTTCGACCCAGTGCGTACCCTAGACACGATGCTATCGGCTTAGTAGCGACACGTACCTGAAGCCAGAGATGCCTCGGCTTTAGTGCATCTTTACCACGATGGTTGAGCTGTAGTGCGTAGACACGGATGCCTCTGTTTAGTCTGTGGCGTACAGACGAGGTCTGCGCGGCAGTGCGTGCTAGATAAGGTGACTCGAAGCGAGGTGCCTTAGCCTTACCATGACATGCCTGAACAAAGTGCGCCGCTGGCGCGTACCCAGAGACAGTTGCCTCGACTGGCCATGACATGCACAGATGGGTTCCTCGGTCCTGAGTGGCTGGGCTGCGGTGCCTCGACCTAGAGTTTGTGAATCGTCTAGGCATTATGCCTTGGCGGTGTCGTGCTTGAACCGATTGCCTCCGACTAGTGCCATGACATGCCCGATGGGTGTCTCTCGCGCGGTGGTGTTTCGCGCAAAGACCTGCGGTCTTTAAGCGCAGTCTTTGCTGAACATGGTCTTCGACTGGTCGCGATTACTGTGCGGTCGCGGTGCTTTGTGCGATGACGTGCCTAGACGAGGTGCCTTCGCGTAGTCGTGCACAGGTGGTCGCGTCGGCCCGGGTACCGTTCTGAACCACGGTCGCCGAAACAAGATCTTAGTAAGCATCCCCCGCAGACGTGAATTACTTTCGGTCTAATCTTTGCCTGTTGTGATGCGCCGACTTTGATGCGTAGCGTCGCAGAGAAGATGCCGCGACTGGGGCATCCGCAGGAAAAGATTGCCTCGGCCCTGGTGTGTGCTGCGAAAACGGTTCCGACGCGCCATAACATGACTAGATAAGGTTCTTGGGCTGGTGGCGCCTAGACGAGGTGCTTGACTGGTGCTTGCACTGAACCGCGGTCTTGACAGTGCGTCTTGCAGAAGCGGTCGCGCTTGACTGATGCCCGGCTAGCGTGCGTGAGCGAAGAGATGCCTCGACTAGTGCATGCCTTGATTAGGTGACTCGACCAGTGCATGCTGAACCACGATGCCTCGATGCAATCTTAACACATGCAGGTAAGATGCCGACTGGTGCGTGTCGACGAGAATGGCTGGCTGGTAATTACTGAAGCGCGGTGCCTCGACCTAGTGCCATGACATGCTGAAGCGAGGTTCGCCGACCTTGTCTGCCAGAACCTAAAAGCGGGTGCCTCCAGGCGCTACTGGGCATCCTGGCGAGTCACGCCATTTTAGTCATCTTTAGGCCGGTATTGGCTTTAGTCATGAAAGTGCCTTGGCCCGATGTCGAAGCAGAAGCGGTGCCTCGACTGTGTCGAGACATGCCTAAATAAGGTGCCTCGACACAGTACATGCTGAATCTGATGCCTCGGCCTGAATGCCCGACACGTGCCTGCTGACGAGATGCCTCGACTTTGTGCGTCTTTTAGACACGGTGACTTCGACTAGTGCATGCACAGGTAGGTCCTCATTTTAGTGTCTGCGGCGTGCAGGCGAGGTGCGCTTGGCCTGGATTCATCCCAGATATGTGGCTCGGCGCAGGTGCGTACTGAACCGGTGCCTCGACCTGATACGAAAACATGCCTAGGCAGAATCGCCGAACTAGTGCGTCACTAGACATGATATTTCGGCTGTGAATGCATTGCACAGACCGCAGTCTTATCGACTGAGTGCCATGATGTGCGCAGGCATGGTTATCGACTTTAGTGTACTAGAAATGGTGCCTCGACTGTCTTGACACATGCTGAAGCGAGATCCTCGACTGTAAATGCTGAGCGTAATTTGACAAGGCACAGTGCATGCTGAACCGGTGCCTCGACTGTGTCATCACATGCCTGGCTGGTCACGCCCAGCCTAATCATTACTTTGAATAAGGTGACTCGGCTTAGTGCGTACTGAGCATAGTGCCTTGGCCCCAGTGTCGTAGCGTGCACAGACGAGGTGCTGGACAAGGTGCCTCGGTTTAGTGCTTTTCTAGAGACGGTGCCTAGGCTTAGTGCCGTGAACTGCCTAGGAAAGGTGCCTTGGCCCAATGCCATGCTTAGACAAGGTGCCTTGGCCTAGTGAATGCCTAGATAAGGTGACTCGACCTAGTGCATGCTGACGAGGTGCATGGCGCCTGTGATCTTTAGACGAGGTGCGGCCGCTGCTGCGTCTTGGAGCAAGCGTGCCTCGGTCAGTGCCATGACGTACTTAGGTAAGGTGCCTTTGCACAGTGTTTGCACAGACGCGATTGCTTTAACTTTGATGCTTGCCTGAACATAGTGCTTCGACTGGTGCGGTGCCTAGCCGCGGTGTCTCGGTCTTGTCGCGACATGCCTGAACAGCGTGCCTTCGCTAGTGCATGCTGGAACCAGTCGTCGACCCGAGCCGTTTCTGAACCGCGATTGCGCCGGCACGGTGCCATGACATACACGGACATGGTGCGCCGGAATTTTAATCTTTCTGGGCAGCGATTAAGCGCCGACCTAATTGCCATGACATGCTAGAGAAGATCTGCATGTGCATCCACTAGGAAGGTGCTTCGGCCAGTCATCGTACTGAAGCGGTGCCTCGACGCGTGCCATAACACTGACTAGATAAGGTTCTTGCGGCTGATCTTTGCACAGACGAGTCTTGGCTTTAGTGCTGGAAACGAGGAGTCTTCGGCTTTAGTGTTTTGCAGGCAGCGGTGCCTCGGCTTTGATGTATGCTAGAAGCGGTGCACCGACCTAATTACTTGACACATGCACAGGCAAGATGCGCCGACTTTAAGTGCATGCCTTGATTAAGGTGACTCGGCACAGTGCATGCCTGAACGCGATGACTCGGTCTGAAATCTTGCTGCAATGCTGGTAGATGCCTCCGGCTAGTGCGTATGCGAACCGGTGACTGCGACTGGCGTCGTCGCGCAGGCGGTCTTGCCGGCCCTGGTGCCGCGGCATGCTGGCGGGTTCCGCCGACGTGCGGACCTAAAAGCGGTGCCTGCGACTGCTTTGCCGCGACATGCGAGGCGGGGGTGCCTCGGCACCAGTGCATGCCTGGGCGGGCGCGGCTGAGTCTTGCCAGGTGCGACCCGATGCGAGGAAGCTTAGAGCGCGATGCCACCGGCTGGTGTCGTGACATGCAAAATAAGGTGCCTGTTTAGTGCGTACTGAATCACGATGCCTCGACTGAAATGCCCGACACGTACTGAAGCGAGATGCCTCGACTGTGCATGCTGAACCACGGTGACTTCGGCTGATGCATGCACAGGTAAGGTCCCTCGACTGAGTGTCATGACATGCCTAGGCAGGGGTGCCTTGGCACAGTTCATCCCCAGATATGTGACTCGCAGTGCGTGCGCAGGCGTAGTCGCGAGCTAGTACCCGACAAATGCTGAAGCCCGAGATCGCCGACTTAGTCGTCTGCAGGCAGTAATGACTCGGTATAGTACGTGCGAACAACAGAGTGCCTCGATATAGTGCCATTGATGTGCCTAGGCATGGTTCCTGACTAGTGCATTTTAGAAATGGTCTCTGACTAATCTTGCGGCAGCGTACCAGGCAAGATACCTCGACACAATGCATACCTAGACATGGTGACAAGACTGTAGTGCATGCTGAACCACGATCTTTCGGCTAGTCTTGTCAACGTCACAAAGCTAGGTCTTGTGGCTGAGTGCGTGCGCAGATAAGGTGGCTGGTTTAGTCGTGCTTTGAACATAGTGCCTTAAGCTAGTCTTGTGACATGCTGGAGACAGGTGCCTCGGTTTGGTGGCACTACGGGAGGCGGTTGCCTGGGCTTGGTGCGGAGTGAGCTCTTTGGGAAGGTCGCGTGGCCGCGATGCAGTGCTTAGACGAGGTGCCTTGGCTGGTGCGTGCACAGATGGGTGACTCGACCAGATGCGTGCCTGAAGCCAGAGGTGTGTGGCCTTACGCCATGATACTAGACAAGGTGCCTTCGCTAGCATGCTTAGATCGGTCGCGCCGGCTGGTCGCCGTGACATGCCGGTAAAGGTGCCTTTGCTGAGTGTTTTGCCTAGACCGCGATTACTTTAGCCTAGTGCTTTACTGAACATGGTGCCGGTGAGTGCGGTGCACAGCCACGGTGCCTCGGTCTTGTCTGATGACATGCCTAGGCAGGTGCCTTCGCTGGTGCATGCCTAGACAAGGTCGCGTCGGCCGATCTGGTCACAGGCAACGGTCTTATCGACTTAGTCTTAGCGACATACTGGACATGGTGCCTCGTCTGTCCTTTCCTAGACATGGTGCCCTCGGCACAGTACCGTGACATGCCTAGAGATGCACGCCACAATCGTCCCGGAAGGTGCCTCGATGATGCCCGTACCTAGAAAGCGGTGCCTGCGACCTTGTCTTGTCGCGGTAGATAAGATTCTTGACTGATCTTTGCAGACGGTCAGCGACTGATCTTGCACAGGCGGCGGTCTTCCGACTGGTGCGTGCTGAAAGCGGTGCCTTGATACAATTGCCCGACACATGCTGAGCAAGATGCCTCGACTTTGGTATGCCTTGATGGGTATTCGATTTAGTGCATGCCTGAACCACGATGCCTGGTCCCCGTCTTAACACGTGCTGGAAGTAGGTCACCTCGGCTGGTGCATGTCTGAACACGGTGACTCGGCACAGTGCGTACTTTAGACCACGGTGCCTCGACTGGTGCTGCATGACGCATACTGAGCAAGGTTCTCGACCTTGTCGCGGACTAAGCGGTGCCTCGGCCCTCTCACGCCACGACATCGCAGGCGGGTGCCTCGGCTGAGTGCATGCCTAGGCACGGGCCCAGCGGCTGGTCTTCTGAGGTGCGCGGCCCCGATGCGAGCAGAAGCGATCGCACCGGCGCAGTCTTAGTGACGTCTTGCAAATGGGTCGCCGGCTGGTGCGTACTAGATGCAATGCCTCGGCTTTAATCTTAAATAGCGTCTCAAGCAAGATACGCCGACTTTATTGCGTGCGCAGGCAAGCGGTGACTCGACTGGTGCATGCCTTAGTAGATCCTCGACCCGAGTGCCATGACATGCACAGGCTGAGGTGCCTTGGCACCAGTTCGCTCCCTAGTATGTGGGCTCATTTAGTGCATGCCTATGAACCGCGGTGCCTGACTGAGTATCGGCACATGCTGGCGGATCATCATGACAGTGCATCTTTGAGCGTGATGTTTCGACTGTAGTACATGCACAGACACGGTGCCTCGGCTAGTGTCGTGATGTGCTAAGCGTGGATTCTCATTTTTGAGTGCGTACCTAGACACGGTGCTTATTTTAGTCTGTCGCGTCTGGCCAAGTGCCTTGGCACAGTGCATGCTGAATAAGGTGGCTGAACGGTGCATGCCTAGACATGGTGCCTTGGCCTAGTCTTGGCTAGCGTCACGCAGGCAGAGATCTGCCGGTTTAGTGCTTTTACAGATCACGGTGCCTAGGCTTAGTGGGTGAGGCTATGACGATGTCGTAGCAGACACGATTGGCTAGGCTGGTGCCATGACATGCAAATAAGGTGCCTACGACTGGTGCTTTCCTAGACCGTCTTTGAGCTAGTCTTTGGCGCCCCAGAAATGGTGCCTAGCCCTAATGCCATTCCTAGCCACGGTGCCTCGATCTAGTGCAATGACATGCCTAGACAAGGTGTCTTCGCCTTAAGCCCAACCGCTGGTCGTGCCTAGATGCGGTGACTCGGCTGGTTCATGCGAACCGGTGCGCGGCCTGTCACCGCCCGACGTGTTCGACGAGGTGCTGTGATCACAGTGCTTTCCTAGAGACGGTGCCTCGGCCTTTTTCCATGACATGCCTAGAAAAGATGCCAAGGCCTAGTGCATGCTTAGGAGCGATTACTCATTGCATTGCACGCCTAGAAAGCGATGCAGGGCTGGTGCCCTGAACATGGTGACTCGGCAAGTGCATGCTGAACCGCGGTGCCTCGGCCTTGGGCCATTACATTCCTAGAGCAAGGTGCAGCCGCTGTAGCGTACCTGAACCGCGGTGACTCGGCTGAGTGCGTGCCTGAATCACGGTGCCTCGGCCCCAATACCATGATATGCCAAGACGGTCTGTGGCACAGTGCGTCTTTATGTAAGGTGATTTCGGCCTGTAGTACTGACACATGCCTAGGCAACATGCCTCGACTGGAGTGCATGCTGAACCGCGATGACTCGACACAGTACATGCCTGAATAATACGCCCCTCGGCCCAGATAACCAGTCCGTGCGGCATGGGAGCATTACCTTGGCCCATTAGCTGCCTAAGGGAAATCGGAAGCGAGATGGGAAACAAGTCTTTCGGAGACACAAGGCGTGGCTTGGCTGCGCACATAAGGAAGAGCGAAGCAAATGTCTGGTTGAAACTACCTCTGATGGTATCTGCTCACTATGCAGATAAGCGTGCAAATAACGAATTCAGTCGTGTAATATATATACACACCATAAAACTGGCGCGACGCATCCGGGGTCTGTGGTCCTGCAAGCTTTATGGAGTCTGCGGGAAGGACTCTAGCGGAAAAACTCGAGTAGGAAGGACTCCTACTCTAGCGATAAAGGCTCAGGCGGGGTACCTTGGGAATTTCTGGGCGGAAGGCTCCCGAGTAGGAAGTACTCAGTAGGGAAAGACTCTGAGCGGGGAGGACTCTACTCATATGGGATTTGCGTGGTGTTTATCGAGTTTTCATTCGGTTAGGACTCCACATATAACGAGAAGGATTAAGTTGCCTTCTTCCCAGATTGAATCTTAGAGTTAGGTATATTTCTTAGTCGTTATTGTCTTAGATTATCGCCAGGCATCTATATAAAGTGCAACGTCTTGACAGTTAATCGTGTATTGGGTTGGATCGAAGGAAGCGTAAAGCATCCAGAAGTGGAAGCCTTTAACGAAGAGATTGTCTTGTATTTTAGTTAATAAAATCTGAGTTGGGGGAAAGTGCCGTCTGTGTTAGAAGGGTGTGAGGCAGGTGAAGGTTGGCTATGAAGTTCTTAGAGCCTTATACGAGCCAAAAGAGCGTCTAACGGTAGGTATCAGCGAGCGCGGATGGCTAAACGCGTCACGGTTGATCGCGTTGCGAAGCGATAGCAAGGATAGAGGCGAGGTAGGCGCGCGGTGTATCCGAGGCTTCTGCGAGGAGATAGGCGCGACAAGCGAAGCGGAAAATCACCGTACTTTTCGACTTTCGGTCGGCGATATCGTCCTGGCACCTTGACTCCACGGCGTGAATCGATGGAACTTCGAGAAGCGGGTTGAAGAGCGAATGGAGTCATTCCATGGCCGAATCGCGGACCATGGCCAGGGAGTTGAGGAGGCCCGGTCGGATCTCGGGAGATAGGTATTTGTTGAAAGCGAGCGGTGGTGGGGCACCAGTGCTGAATCGCCTCCTGCGAGTGCGGCGTGCACGAGCTGAGCCTTTTGGTAGTGCGGGCGCAAAGACTTGGAGAACTTCCTGCGGGACATGGATGCATGCCGTCATTTGCTTTCTCGAATCTTAGGTGGAGTGAACGTATGGCGATAACCCTTCATGTATTTTACGGTGGAATACCGGCTTTGGTGGCGAGGCCAGGAGCGGCTGACGGCGTTCTTTGGCGTCGACGAATCGAGGCGGGAATCTTGAAAGGAGCTGAAGGATCAGTTCTTACCCACGAACACAGCGTGGATGGTGAGGGAGTCTCACGGCGACGAATGACTCGGTGAAAGCTATGCGAAGATTGTCGTTGATCCTTGACGCCAGAGGACGTATCAAAAGTGAGTAAAGCTGCTTCCTTCATATGCAGGTTGCAAGGATGGCACTCAAGCCCGAACTTCGAGCAGGTGTCAGGCTTGCCTCATTGACAGCGTGATGCTCACTCATCAAAAATTTCTGGTGACCTCTTCCTACTCCGCTAAAGGGAAGGCGGAACAAAGAGTGAGCCAGGAAGTCGGATGCAAGAACTGAGAGTGGAGGCAAGGGTTGAAGCGCGGGATACCTTGAGTAAAGTCAGTGAAGGAGTACTTCTCCCTGAGCTTCTGGCCAGTCGAGATACTTTGCTCTGCCGATAGGCCCACATCGGCGAGGATTGCCGGCGGGGCTTCAATGCACTCATATGGTAGACGGGGAAGATAGCAGGAGTGAGATCCCTACCAAAGGCGACCCTCTTAGGTTCTTGAATCTGCAATCTGCGTGAGACTCTGAGAGAGACGATGTATGTTAGAGTTAATAGGAGGGAAGAAAATTTCACAGCATTAGTAGACAATGGGCGACCTGATTTTGTATCAACAAAGGATGCGGCCCAGACTTTCGGATTGGAAGCTCGCTAAGATGTGACAAGCTCAAAATGCGTAAATAGCCAAGCCTGAGAACCATCGTATGGCGAAGAACATAGCCTTCTAATGGGATTGGAAGGTACGATAGACTTAGTGTTCCTTTGGATGATTTTGATTTCATTTTGAAGCAGATTTCTTCAAAGAGCCAAGGTAGCGCCCCATTTCTTGAATGAATGTTGATCATGGATGAAGCGGCCATGTTTTGTGGCGGCATCGGTAAGCGCCTAAGAGACTTTCGGGGAGAAGACCTTGTACGCCTGCCCGACTCGAGGCAGGAAGGCGACCACACATGTCGCGGAAATGATCGAGATCAAGTCGGACGAAGCAAGTCAGTGCCGGATGCCGCGCCCCCATCACGAGGGGAGATTTGCGGATATTTATGCCTCAGGTTACTAGAGTGCCAGAAAATGACGGATCATCGGGATAGAGCTCGTCTTGGATCGAGACCTCTGCCCAGCTCCTTATCGGGTTGACTCCGCTTTGAGAGTTGAGAGAGTTGCGGAAGCGATTGGCCAAAGTTCTTGGATGCGGGTTGGTCGACCCTCCCAACCGTATGGAGCAGTCTTTATTTACGAAGAAGCAAGATAGGATGCCGGATGTGTGTGGATTAGAGACGAATTAAGTCACGATCGAGCAATGCTCGAAAGTACCTTTGGTTGACCCCATTCGTCCCGGTTGACGAAGCGAGTGCTACCAAGCTAGACTTGCGATCAAGATATTGCGTGAGAATCTTGGCGTGGCTAAAGTGGATGAGGCCGAAGACTACATGTGTAACCGCGATATGGAAGTTTTGAATTTTCGTTATGCCTTTTAGTTTGATAATATAAGTACATTTTAGCAACCTCATGAATGATGTCTATTCGACTTCACCCGGATTCATTCGTGGTGGTATACTTGGGCGACATAGTGATCTACGGCCCGAACTCTAGAAGATCACGTGAATGCACGCCTTGAGATGTCTTGGAAAGACTAAGGCGGAACCGAGTTATATGTCGAAGAAGAAGTGTGAGTTTGCTCATCTGCGAATCCGGTACTGAGTCATCGATTTCAAAGTCAGAGATAAGGATGGATGGTGCGAAGGTGGCTGACAATTCGGGGTGCTTGACCAGGCCCAGTGTGAGAACCGATCGTTCCTCGGCTGGCGCAAACTGCTACGGGTGCATCTTGGGCTATTCCAAGGTAGCGGTGCCTCTCACGGACTTTTGAAAAAAGAGAGGAAGTGGGAATGGGATCGCAGTGCCAGGCGCCTTCCAGCTCAAAGATGAGATCACCTCGAGCCGGTTTGGGGCGCGGGCTTGGAGTTGCCGTTTGAAGTGCATGCCGTCGTCGGACGGGGCCACCCCAGATGGAGTCTTGGTGCGAGAGAATCGGTGGCGATCGAGTCGTAAGTTGAATGTTAGGGAGGAAGATCACGGCGCCCGCTGAGAAAGAGATAGCTGCGGTCATCCGTTGCCTTGAGACTTGGAAGCCTTTACTTGATGGGAACTCGATTCGTGGTAGTATTGACAATGTTGCCAACACCTTCTTCACAGCTTCGGAAAAACTACTTGCCGAGCAAGCTCGATCCCTTGAGTTCTTAATGGAGCTTTGATTTCATGTGGGCGCCTGGCCACGGAGTTGACACAGCGAGTGGCGGATCTTTGAGCAGGAAGGAAGTTACGAGTTATGTGGGATCGTTGAGCTTTCGGTTGTGACCAGTTTTCAAGCGGCCGAGTTGGACTTGAAGCTACCTGGTTCCCCGTATCAAGAAAATTTGGTAGAGTAGGTGAAAGGGCCACGAGGGCGTGCGGCAGGGAATGAGTTCTTTGCCCGAATGGGGAAGCTATATGTGCCTTGACGAAGCTAAGGCCGAGGCTGTTGAAGGAAACACATGATACAAAATGTTTAGTCACCGGGAGAGGAAAGAACTTTGGCATTCTTTGGCACGATCTTTTCATTGGCTAAGATGAAGAAAGGCGATGCAAGCATATGTCAACCATTATGTTTGTAAAGTTGACAAGGCCAGAGAGGCGAGAAGGAAGCGGGTTAGTGCGTTTTCTCCAATTCCAGGGACGTAGCGGTGTTTTTCGATGGACTTCATCAGTGTGTTTCGGAAAGTAGAGGGCTTTGGATCGGTTTAGTGGTGGTAAACCGGGTTTTTCAATCACGTTGTCTTCATCCCGACCCAGTGAGTGTCAGTGAAGCGTAGCGCGTCTTCTTCGACAATGTTGTGAAACATTTTGGGATGCTGAGGACATAGTGAGGCGATCGAATGCGGTTCTGAGGCAAATTTTGGCTTGAGTTGTTGAGATGTGGGTCTGAAATGCAAGTTCTCATTGCGAATCACCCTCGGGCCCAGTGGTGGAAAGAGAGTGGAATCGAGATCTTTAGAAAGGTATTTGCGCCGCCGTGGCTTGACCTCTCGAAAACTTGGTTGGAACCACAGGCCGCGCGGTTGTCCTCTGATTTGCGGCAAAGTTCGACCACGGTATGAGCCCTTTTGAGAGTATGATCGCATTCGACCCGCGTCGCCCTTGGGCGTCGCGAGTTCTTGAAGCAACTTTGTAGACGTAGCGTGAGCGGTTGCGTACAAGTTTGCAAAAATCGCGAACAGATTTAACGATGAAGCGAAACGGCGCAGAAAAAGCGAGTAGGCCTTTATGAAGAAGTATGCGGACAAAGCGAACGCTGATTTGAAGCGAGGTAGATGGATTTACATTTGAAGCTAACTCGCCATCACGGAAGAAGATCGGATATAAGCGGTTTAAGGGTTTGATTCAAAATATGATGGACCCTTTGGAAGTTGTGGGCATGTTGGGAACGTGGCTTTACAAGCGAAGCTACGAGGAGAGGTTGAAGCTACCTGGAGCATTCCATGTAAGCTTCTTGAAGCCTTATCCACGGTGATCTGAGTCAGGACGGTGCGAGAGCAAGCGGAACCTTTTATGGTTAGAGTCGAGTTAATTAAATAGATTGCAAGCATCCTGCAGGATAGGAAGATGGGGAAATGGAAGAACAAGTGGACCGAATACTTAATTCATTGGAAGGGGATGCCCGTCAGAACATCGACTATATAACCACGAGTCGATGCGGCATGAGGAAGCGTCTTAGCCCATGGACCACCTAAGGAAATCGGCGAGAGCGAGATGGAAAGCAGTCTTCCGGGCTTGTGAGGCGTGAAACAGCTGTGAGGGAAAACAAGCCAATGTCCCGAGTTTGGGGCCAGCGCGGTCATTGTCATGGCAATCGCGAACTAGAGAAATTAGACTTTGGGCGTGGCATTTGGTGACGGAATCGGTGTGGGAATGTCGTGACATATAGGCGAGCCCAGGAGACGAACCCCGTGTCCGGTCTGTGAGTTTTTCTGGCTAGAGTCACAGAAGGGAAGGACTCAGGCGGGGAGAAGGACTCCCACTCCCTAAGCGGGAAAAGACTCAGTGAGTTTGGACTCTGAGCGGGAAGCACTCCAGTCGGGAAGCACTCCCCAGGCGGGAAAGACTCCCCAGGCGGGAGGACTCCTACTCGCTTATGGGATTTGCGAGTGGTTGTGTATAGGGTTTCGATTCGATCCGGGACCTCCTAGAGCGGGAATGATTGCGTGAGCTTCTTTGGATTGAAGAAGCCCACAGAGTTAGAGGAGGGTACAACGTCATTTATTATCTTGGGATTGCCACTTGGGCATCCTATATAAAGTCTGCGTGCCAGCCCAGTTTAATTCGTGTATTGGAGTTGGATCGCGGCGAGAAGCGTAAAGCGTCCGAAATGTGGGAGCTGGCTGCGAGATTATGCTTTGTATTTTGAAGTGAAATTTAAAAAAATCTGAGTTAGGGGAGAGTCTTTAGATGCGCCTTGTGCCATGTCGTACTGAAACGAGGTGTCTTGGCTAGTGCATGCGAACCGCGGTGACTTGACTGTGAATACCTTAACACGGTGACACGGACTAGTCACGAACCGCATTACTGAAGCGAGATCTGCCGGCTGAGTCGTGCCAGACCTGCGGTGCCTCGACTGGTCTGCGCATGACACGCTGGCGAGGTGCCTCGGCCACCAATGCGATACTGAACCTGATTCAGGCTTAAGGCCCAGAGACATGCACAGGCCGCGAGGCACCTCGGCGCAGGTGCGTACCTAGAGCGAAAGTCTTTCCCGACTGAGTCTTTGCACAGACCGCGGGCCTCGGCCTAGTGTCATGCCACGGAAGGGTGCCTCGACCTAGTTCCCATGACATGCACAAACGAGGTGCCTTAACTACTTTGCATGCCTAGACCGCGATGACTCGGCTGGTGCGTACTGAACCGTTACCGACTGTACCATGACATGGCAAGGCGAAGCCTCGACGAAGTGCATACCCTAGACACGATTCCTCGACTGATGGCATGACCTACTGAGCACGATGTTCGGCGCATGCGTCTGCAGGCCAGCGGTCTGCGTCGAACTTTGGTGCTAGACATGGTGACTCGGCTGGTGCATACCCCAGACCGCGGTGTAGCTGGTGCCGTAGCGTCGCAGAAAGGTCGCGCTTGGCCCCGGTCTCGTCTTGCAGATATGGTAAGCCCAGGCAGTGCGTCTTTGGGCGCGGTTTCGACTGGTGCCATGACAATACTGAAGCGGGTGCCTCGAGCTGTGCAGTGCCCCAGACACGGTGACTACGGCTGGTGCGTACTGGGCAGTGCCTCGGCTAGTGTCATGACATGCACAGGCTGGGTTCCTCGGCTTTGGTGTGCCTGGGCCGAGTGCCTGTTTAGTGCATGCCTAGTGTCACTTGCAGCCTATTTTTAGCTCGTGTGCGGCGCTGGGAACAGCTAAGCGACCCACAAATGCGCCACATGGTCTCTTGAGCAAGGGCGTGCGAGGGCACTCTCTGACTCATTATTTTGTGTTACTAAAATACAAGAGACAATCTTACAAAGGCTCCCTTTCCGAGGATGCTTTATGCTTTTGTGTGGATCAATCTGTCGTAGATTAGAGAGTGGTGCAGTTACTTTATATAGGATCTTTGAGACCGATCCCCAGTCTGAATTGATTAAGAGTTTACTCAGCTTTCAGTCTTGATCACGAGCCAAGCGTGATCCTTCCCTTTCACAGGGTCCTTCTTGATTGAAACTCACATGCCACGGCCGCTGAATCCCGCAATTAGGGTCCTCCACTAGGAATCCTTAGCTGAGGAGTCCTTCTGCTGGGACTCCCAGAAATTTGTGGGAATCCTTGTTGCACGCGAATTAGGAAGCTTGCTAGCCCAGGCTCTGCTGCTATATATTCATGACATTCCCATGCGGTCTGTTTGCCTGGTACCACGCCCCAGGGGCCCCCTCTAAGCGAGTGAGTCAAAGTGATGTGTCAGCGTCGTAAGTGCTTGCCTTCCACGATGTGCGTGCTTGGCTCCACGCTGTGCCTCAGAGCACTTGTTTCCCAGCTTTGCTGCTCTTTTAGCAAACGGTAATAGAGTGAGCGATTAACATAAATGCATACGGGACTCGTGTTATCCCAGTGGAGGGCGTGGCTTGCTCCCCCTTTAGAAGGTATTCAACGTCCTCATTGACTTGTTGCGCGTACTCGGGATCGATCTTGAAGTTGCCATAATGCTTGGCACCTTTTAGAGCTTGCCTCGGCCCGTGAGCGTCCTTCGATGAATTAAGTACTCGATCCACTTGGTCTTCCAGTTGCCCATCTTCCTATCCTGCAGGATGCTTGCAATCTCTTTGTTGAAATCAACTCTAACCATAGGCGGGTTCCGCTTTGCTTGCACTCTTTCCGGATTAGGATCATTGTGATAAGGCTTCAAGAAGCTCACATGGAATGTAAATTGAAAGCTTGACCTCTCTGAAGCCAAACACTGGCTGTAGGTGGCATTCGTCTGGCTTCCTAGCTTCAGGGTCCATCATACTTCAGGATCAAACCTCTCTGAAACTGTTTATTTCTGATATTCTTCCAGATCTAAGGAGTTAGCTTCAACAGAACCATCTCCCCTTGCTTCAGGTGAAGTTCTCCTGCGCTGTGCATACTTCTTCATGCGTCTAGTTGCCTTCTCTAGGTTGTCTCTGGCTTCATCAAGTAAATCTTGTCGAGGCTCTGACTTGTGCAGCGGATAGACTCAATGTGCATCTAGGTTCTTCAAATACTTAGAAAGTAGCGTCCGAGGCGTGCGAGGATGTTCCGATTCTTCTCCAAGGAGTACCATCGCAATGGCGAACGGTGCAAATTGTAAGGCAATCGCGAGGAGCTCTGAAGTTCCAACCAATTCCTTTGAGAGGCGGTCACGTAGTGGCACAAGTACTCTTCTAGCATCTGATTCACTCGCTCTGTCTGACCATCAATCTGAAGATGATTCGCTATAGAGAACTTGCATTCTGTACCCCAATCTGAGCATTTCGAAGCCCAAAGCACGCACGTAAACCACGTATCTCGATCGCTCATGATGTCCTTAAGGCATCCGAGTGTTTCATGACATTTGAAGAATATCACATTTCCTTAACCCAGGTTGAGACCTCCTTGGAAATTTGGGATGAAACGAGCATACTTGGAAAACCTATCTACCTGACCAAAAGCGTCAAAGCCCTTAACTTTCGGAAAACCACTGAATGAAGTCCATCGATACACACTGCCATTGCTTTTCCGAAATGGGCAGGGGTTGTAACAATCCACTTCCTTACCTTCGGTCTTGTCAACCCAGCCGAACCTTGACATGTCTTAACATATTCTTGCACGTCTTCGTCTTAGGCCCATAAAGCCCAGATGCAATCTTAAAGTTCTATAATACTCTGGGTGACCAACCCATTTTTTGTATCATATGTTTCCTTCGGCTCACGTCTTAGCTTGCCCGGGCCACCTGACTTCCCTCACTCTAAAGTAAAAGCGAAACTCTCGAGCCGATGTCGCCTCGTGGTGACACTCTTCACTTTACTCCTACCGACTTTTGATACGTGGGTCTTGCGACTTCCCTTCCTCTCTTTTTCAAAGGAATTCAGGTAGAGCAGGCCCATCTTGGAATAACTGATAAATCTCATGTAGTAGTTTGCTAAACGAACGATCGAAGTGTCACCTTGGTGGTGCGGCCCAATCTCGAATTGTTGCCACCTTCGCGCAATCCATCCTTATCTCGGACTTTTGAAATCGAGATGACCCAAAACTTGATCGATGCGGAAGTAAACTCCACTTCTCTTTCTTGGCATATAGCGGTTGCCTCGATGCAGCCCGACACCATCTCAGGGTGTACACGTGATCTTGGTGGGTTGTAAATCACTATAGCCGTACAGTATACCACCGCAAAAATGAATCCGGGAAGTCGAATAGGACATCATTATTTACGAGGATACAAAATGTAGAGAGGCGATGAGTCGATCAGGCGTAACTAAAAATTCAAAACATGTAGCTACATGATGCCTCGTCGCCATTACGCGCGCTTGCAATATCGATCGCGAGTGCAGCTTGGTAAAGTACTCAACCTTGCTCGTCCGATCGAGCGACTCAGCGGCCAATGGTATCGGATACTTGTTCTTGATCGTGACTTTGTCGGTCTTTCGGTAGTCCACACACATCGAGCGTCCCATGCTAGCTTCTTACGAGAAGCGACTGCAGGTGCTCCATACGGCCTTTGGATGGATGGACCGGACCAACGTCAACCAAACTCCGTTAATTGCTTCCTTAACTCTATCAACTCTGGTGGGGTCATCCGATAAGGAGCTTGGGCAGGAGGTCTCGATCTGGCTGAGCTCTATCGATGATCATCACACGCTTCGGTGGCGACTTCTTTGGCGACTCAGAGAGGCATAACATGTGAATCTCCTCGGTATGGAGCGGCGGCATCTAACACTTCGACTTGCTTGTCGGGCTTGATCTCCGTCATTCTTGCGACATATGTGTGCTCCATACTTCACAGGCTTTCTCAGGTTACGGGGCGAATGAGGTCTTACTCGGGAATGTCTCTTATGCGGCTTCGTACGATCGCTGGCCACAAAGCATAGGCACTTTTCATCCATGATTAATAGTCCATTCGAGTGCGGCGACAAAGAACCTTGGCTCTTTGGAAGAAATCGTTGCCTAAAATGAAATCAAAATCATCGAAAGGAACAAGGAAGTATCATTACCTTTCCAATCCCCCTCCCCGAATTGTCATGTTCTTCGCCATACAATGCATCTCTTGTGCTTGGCTATTCACGGCTTTAAGCTTGTTGTCATCTTTAGCGAGCGGTCAGAATGCGGTATCCTTTGTTGATCTGGTGTAGGTCGCCTAGGTTGTCTGCAGTGCCACGATTTTACGCCCTCGGGTGACAACTCAGCAGCCACATCGATCCCTGTGGTCGCCTCGGCTGCATTACATTCAACAAGCGAAAGAGGGTTGGCTCTTGTAGGGACCTCTGCCCGTATCTTCCCAGGTCTTCTTGCCGTAGGTGCATTGAGCGCTTCTCCTTCTTTGGGCAATCCCTCGCTCGATGTGGCCCATCGCAGATAAAGCATCCCGATGGCCTGGTATTTTGTAAGGAAGTCGCTCTCTCCCCCACTTTAGCCTGCGTATCCCTACGGCTTCTTCCAACCCTTGCCTCCACTCTTGGAGGTCTTTGAATCTGACTTCCGATTCGACTCTTTGTTCTGGCCTTTCCCCTTTTGGGTGGGAGTAGAGGAAGAGGTCACTCTGTAGTCGGATAAGCAGTCCGCTGCCGCCATCATTGAGGGCAAGTCTTGGACACCTTGCCTCCTCAGTTCAGTATGAGCCCATCATGCGGCTAACGTCTTCGGCTTCTTCGCATAGTCTCTGGCCCGAGCGTCACCTTGAGTTTCTTGAGACTCCCCGCCCGTCAAGTTGTGTTCGTGGGTAGGAATTGATCGGCAATTTCGGCTTTTTGAATCTCAGGCTCGATCTTTGGTGACCGCGGCAACATCGTCGCTCGTCTGGTCAGCCACAACATTGCATCACTGGCCATTCCCATAATTAGTTGCTCGTTACTGTTCACCCACGATTATTCGAACGCGATGAGTACCTCCGTATCGGAAGTTCTCGAGTCTTTGGCATTCAGCGCGCCACCAAAGTCTTAGGCAGAGTAGCGCCTTTGCGGGGCGGATCCGCACCGGCTAGTGTGCCTTGCTGCTTCAGCCGGCCGACACGATCTCCCCCTCCCAGAGATAGTTAAACATCGAACTCCTCGGTCATGGTCGCATCGTCATGGAATGACTCCATCAGTTCCTGGCGGCCCTTCTCTGAGTCTCATCGATTCATCGCGTGAGTCGGCGATGGGGCCCGGCATCTGACAACTGGTCGAAAGGGTGGTGTTCGCCTCGATTCTTTGTGCCTATCTCAAGTCAAGCTTGGTACTTGTGCTATCTCGACCTCTATCATTGCTACTTGGTCCGCATGGCGCATCAGGCTATGAATTCTGGCATTAGCCGTCACTTGCTCACGATACCAAGCTTGTCACCACGTCCTATTTTTGGCTCGTGTGCGATCTTTGGAGACTTGTTAGAGCCCGACCATAATGCATCACGATTCTGCCGAACCTGAGGCGTAAGGCGGCTCTCCCGACTCGTGTTGTGCTCACCGTCTGAAAACCGATGCTACGAGGCTCCCGCATCTCGGGATGCTCATGGCAGTTTTACGTGAGATGGCTCCGATACGCCGGTGCCGAGAGAGTGAGCGGCGTTTATATGGGACGGCTCGAGGCCCGATCTAGTGCAAATACAACTAAGGAGTTCTACTGCAACTATGGTCTTGTCAAGCCGAGCCAGCCTTGATGGTTAGAGCTCTAGGAGTCTTTCTGAGATGATTGGAAACACTCTTCTGACCACCTAAATCCCGAGGTGAGGTGTCGCCATGCAGGAGTCGCTAAATAACTGAAACTCTTCAAAGAGTGTAAAAATCGCTTTGTTGTACTTTCGGATTAGGAAGCTTGCCGTGAGGCTCTGTCCGTATATTGCGACATTAGGTCTGTTTCAGGGCCATACCACAGCGCGCTGCCGTGAGTGTGTGTATTGCGTGATCATTAGGGTGCTGGCTTGTCTTCCCTCATGTGTGTGCTTGGCTCACGCTTTGTGCCTCCGAGCACTTGTTTCCCTGTTTTGCCTTGCTCTTTTTCCCTTAGACGGACGAGGATCAGGCGCTCGCCTTCATGCGACCACCAGGACTCGTGTTATCCCAGTCGGTGACACTGGGCACCACGCCTCGATATGTCATGCCCCCAGCCGCGGTGCATCCGCTGGTGTCGTGCCTAGCCATGAATTAGCCGGCTGGTCGATGACATGCACCAGACAAGGAGCTGGCTGGGAGCTTGCCTAGACACGGTGCTTTAGCTGTGACTTTGCCCCAGGCGTGGTGCGTCGACTAGTGTCATGCCTTGCCACGATCACGCCGGTCTGAGTGCGATAGCGTCTCACCAGACAAAGGTGCGCCGCTGGTGAATACTGAAACCCAACGGTGATTAAGCGTCGCGTACCCTGCATGCTTGATTTTCTCGACCCTCTTGCCGCTGACATGCGAAAGCGAGGTGCGCGGCTGAGTGTGCCAGGTGCGGTGCCTCGGCGAAGTAGTGGTTGCACGAAGCGGTACATGGCTGATGTCATCTGCATCGTCGAGGATGCATCGACTGATGCCATGACATACCTCACATCAGATAGCTCGGCTAGTCTTTTGAACGATGTGATAGTGCTTGCTGTTTACCCCTCGACTGAGTCTCATCTTTTAGCAACGGTCGCGTGGAAATTAGTGCGATGACATGCACAGACAAGGTGCCTTCACTGGTGCATGCACAGACACGGTGACTCGGCTGGTGCATGCACTGGAGCACGATGACTTCGGCTGGTACCATGCACTGAGCACGGTGCCTCGCATAGTGCCATGACCTGCGCTTTAGGCAAGGGTGCGCACCGATTACGGTGATTTCTTAGACCACGAAAGCTTCGGCTTAGTGCCCGCGACATGCAGAAAGAGATGCCTCGGCTTTAGTGCGTGCCCCAGGAGCGGTCTTATCGACCCGGTGCATCTTTTAGAAGCGGTCACGCCGACTTTAGTCTTATGCGTCTGCAGATAAGGTTCTTGACTGGTCTTGCGCTTTGTAGTAGCCGACTGTCTTGCTTAGGTAGTGCCTCGTGGCCTAGTGCCGCAGGCATGCACAGACGAAGAGTTGCCTTGGCTTTGAGTGCATGCTGAACATGGTGACTCGACTGGAGTGCATGCACACCACGATTGCCTGCATGCAGAGCTGACACATGCCTGAAGCGAGATGTCTCGGCCTAATGCATGCCTAGACACGGTGATTCGGCTGTAGTCTATGCACAAGCTGCTGACGCCGACTGAGTGCGAAACATTACTACCTGAGTCTTTTACTTTGATGCGTCACCAGATAAAGGTAACTTCGGTCCCCAGTGCATGCTAGACGAGAGTGCCTCGACCTTGTGCCATAACATGCACAAACGGGGTGCCTTCGCTGGTCATGCTGAACCGCAGTGACTCGGCATATGCGTGCCTAGACCGCGATTTACCTCGACTAGTACCGTATGCGAACCACGGTGCGCCGACTGGTACCATCTTTGAACCGCGATGCCTCGACCTAGTCGTGACGTCTGCAAAGATTAATACCGGTATAATGTTTTCATAGACACGATGCCTCGACCTAGTGCGCGAAATGCACAGACGAGATGCCTCGGCTGAGTGCGGGCCTAGGCGATGCCGCCGATCGGTGTCATGCCTGAACCGGTGCCTGGCTGGTGCCCGACATCGTAGATTAGGTTAGCGACTTAGTCTTTGCGCAACGATGTGGCTCCGGCTGAGTGTCATGACATGCACAGGCGAGGTCCTTGGCAGATGCGTACTGGAAGCGGAGTGTTCTGACTGGTGCGTGCAGGCAAGCGATTGACTCGACTTAGAGCATACCTGAACACGATTGCTTAGCCTAATCTTATGACATACTTTATAAAAGGTGCCTTGGCTGTCTGAAGCCCTAGATAAGGTGACTCGGCCTAGTGCATGCCTACACATGGTGCCTTAGCCTAGTGTCATGACATGCTGAAGTGGGTTCCTGTGACTTTAGTGCATGCCACACACACGGTTGCCTTGGCACAGTGCCATGGAAATGCCTAGACGGAGTGCCTGAGCCTGTCGTATCTAGACACGGTGACTCGGCTGTGCATTACTGAACACGATGCCTCGTCACAGTGCCATGACATGCCTAGGCTGGAGTTCCGGTAGGGTGCATGCCTAGACACGGTGCCTCGCCACAGAATTACTTGACACATGCTAGGAAAGATGTCTCGGCACAGCATGCTGAACACGGTGACTCGACCCTGGTGCGCCTCAGGCCTTCCTTGACGAGTGTGGCGTGCACAGGCAAGTGTCTTGGCCTGGTGCATACCTCACGTAAAGGTGACTGAGGCTGGAGTGCATATCTAAACACGATGCCTCGGCCTTGTGTCATGACATGCCTAGACAAGGTGCCTTCGCACAGTGCGTGCTGAACAGGTGACTCGGCGGTGCATGCCCTAGACACGATTTGCCTCGGCTGTCTGAGTGCACGAACCGCGATTGCCACCGACTGAATCTCGCCAGCAAGCATAGACTGATTGCCGATCCAGAGCTTTCCTAGACCGCGATTGCCTGACTTTAATGCCGTAGCGTGCCTAAACGAATCGCATAGGCCTAGTGCGTATCACAGGAGCGGTCTGCCTCGATTCGGTGTCATGCTTAGAAGCGGTGCTTCGACTAGTGCCATGACATACCTAGATAAGGTTCTTGGCTGAGTGCTTCCACTAGACAAGGTGCTTCGAGCTGGTGCTTCCTTAGGCGAGGTGCCATTTAGTGCTTGCCACGAACCGCGATGCCTCGACATTTGCCATGAGCATGCTAGGCAGAGGTGCCTTGGGCTGGTGCATGCTGAACTCTGATGACCGACTAGTGCATGCACAGATGCGCGTTGCCTCGACCTTGTGCGTACATCTTAGGCGAGATGTCTCGACTTTAGTGCGTCTTGCAGACGCGGTGACTCGATCTGGTCATGCTGAACGCAGGTGCCTCGGCCTTTTCTTGCGACATGCGCAGGCAGATCGCGGCTGGTCGTCGCGCAGGTGCGGTGACTTGGCTAGTGCATGCTGAACCACGATCTTGCCGGCGTAGTAACTGACATGCACAGGCAAATTTGCCTCATTTATTGCATGCCTAGGCAATTGTTTCGATCTAGTGCGTACTGAAAGTAATGCCTCGCCTTGTGTCATGACATGCCTTGGCAAGGTGCCTCAGCCTAGTGCCATGACGTACTGAACCATGATTCCTCGGCTTAGGGCGAGACTTGTAAACCACGACCCTCGACTGGAGTGCATGCTTAGGCCTGATTAGCCCCGACAGTGCTTACCAAACGAGGTGCCTCGGCCTAGTGTCATCCCACGGCGGGTGCGCCGACTGGATTATGGCATTACTAGACGAGGTTCCTTGGCTAGTGCGTACTGAACCACCGGTGACTCGGCTGAGTGTATGCTGAACCGCGGTGACTCGACTGAGTGCATGCCTAAACACGGTGCCTCTACCTAATGTCATGACATGCCTAGAGCGAAGCCTCGACGAGTGCATGCTGAACCACGATTCCTCCCGCGATTCCTCGGCTTTAGTGGCATGACACACTTTTAAAACGCGTTGACTTCCTTTAGTGCGTCACTGAAACGTTGTTCTTTGGCGCAGTGCATCTGGGCGTGGTCGCGGGGGCTTTGGTGCATGCTGAGTCGCGGTTGTTCGGCTGGGCGTGCCTAGACCACGGTACTTCCGCCTTGTGCCATGACATGCTGAAGGGTGTCTTGGCTTTAGTGCTGCTGAATGGGTGACTCAGAGCCTAGTGCGTGCCGAGCGAGGTGCCTCGACCTAGTCTTTATGACATGCTTAGGCGGGTTCCTCGGCGGTGCATGCCTAGACAAGCATTACTTTGGGCCTAGTGCCATGACATCTTGCAAGCGATGTCTGCCGAGCTCACATTGCGTCTTGCAAACTAGCGTTAATTCCGACCGCAGTGCGTGCACAGTTGCGAATGCTGAGAGCTCTGTAGTGCCATGATGCCTTTGACGAGATTCCTTGGCCTAATTGCATGCCCTAGACGGTGCCTTGACTGGTGCATGCCAGGCTTACCTAGAATTTGTGTCATGCCCTAGCCACGGTCGTCGGCCTAGTGTCATGCTGTACGGTTCCTCAGAGCCGAGGTTCAGTAGGCAATGCCTAGGCAGGGGCCTCGACTGGTGCTTTGCTTTGAGGGTGATCTTACAACTATCTGCACACAAACAGTCTCGACCTAGTATCATACTATACAGTGCCTCAGATCCCCAGTCTGATATGTCTCAAAATGAAAGTGCCAGTAAATGAATACCTATACCACGGTGCCTAAGCTTTGAGTATGCAGAGCTCATTACTCGAGCATAAACCACCATACCTAGACTCTGAGTACCTTAACTTTGGTGCCTTGACTCTGTGAACCATAGAGTATTTAGAAAAAACAAAACTACTATGACACCACAGATACACAAACTGATGTACTTTTTATGCACGGTTCATGACGATCCCGTACTGATAACGATTGAAAATGCAGCTGTGCCATGACATTATACATAAGGTTCTTGAGGCACAGTAATTGCATGAAACGGTGGCTGCCGGCTGGTGGCGCACAGACCACGTGCCTGGAAGCGAGTGTCATGACATGCACAGACAAGGGTGAGCAGTGGCTATCAGCCAGCGATGCTGAGATGACACGAGAGGTCTGAGTGCGGCGTAATGGGGTCTTGCCAGCCCCCGTGAGCCGCCTAAGGGGAGTCGAGGCAAGGCAGATGAATAAAGTACTGAAACCTGAATCATGGCAGCAACATACATGAGAAGCAGCAATATCTAGTTAAAACGCATACTGATGGTAATACAGCTGACATAGGGGGCTTGGGGCGTGGCATTTGAGGCAAACGGAATCAGTGTGGTGAATTTCAGCAATATATGAGAAGAGAGCTGTGGGCGTGACTACTGGTCGGTGCGACAAAGTTCCTGACTAAAAGCTACAAGAGTAGGAAGGATTCCTGGGGCGGGAAGACTCAGTGGGAGGGACTCCTGCTCCCAGGCGTGAAGACTCAAAGTAGGCTGCAATTTCTGGGATTGGAAGCTAGCAGAGCTCTAGGAAAGAAAACTAACAAAACTCTCATATGAGACTAGTGAGATGTGTATAGGAGTTTCATTAGAGTCGGAACTCCTAAAGCGGAAGGATTGCTTTAGAAGCACATTGGATTGAAGACTAGAGTTAGAGTAAGGACTCTTAGTCATTGTTGTACTAGGATTGCCATGAGCGTCTATATAAAGTGCAACGTGCCCACATGGTTAATTCATGTCTTGAGTTAGATCACGAATAGCATAGAGGCATCGAATATAAGAGCCTTTGAGATTGTCTTGTATTTTAAGTAGCAAAATCAAAATGTGTTGGGGAGAGTGCCACCTTAAGCCTTGTGTTGAAAATTTGTGAAATGTAAGGAAGAATTTGCTAACAGTTCCTAGGCGCCGCACATGAGCGAAAAAGAGGCGTGTAATGATGGAGTATAGAGCCATGGATGGCTATAAGGATGACGGTTGATGCGCTCGTGACAATGCAGGATGAGCTGGTGAGCACGCGAGGTGTCTAGGCTTGGCCAGCGGAATAAACCTGACAGTGGAGTGACGCCACCGCTGATCGGATCGTGATCTTGATCTTGATGCTTGACTCACGTGAATGGAGTGGAGACTCGAGAGAGATTAGTTGAGGAGACGGATGAGTCATTCCAGCGACCGAATGGACCACTGGCAGGAGTTAGAGGCGGATCGGATCTAGAGGGAGATCGTGTTCTTTAAATGAGCAAGTGTGGAGGCACACAAGCTGCTAGAGATCAGCGCACTGCAAAGGTCACGGAATGCCTAAGCCCGAGCCCAGCACTGGTGGTAGTGTGAGACCTGTGAGACTTGGAGAGACTATGGGACATGGGCAAATAAGCTCATACATTTCAACTCGAGATCTGGGTGGGTGAACAGGAAACGATGTGTGTTTGATGGGTGATCTGAGCTTTGAGGTGGTGGACCAGGGACGAGAAGGCTGATCTTCAGCGCTGGCAGACCAGATCGAGAGTGGGAGATCTTGAA